>JACYFF010031958.1:6023845-6039572 GCA_017589665.1 Selenicereus undatus | reverse complement strand
TATATATATATATATATATATATATATATATATTATAATACATAAGTTTTATGCAACTTTTAATATTAAAAAAATTTAAACATTGTAATCGTATATAAATCGGTGAAGGTTTTAATACATAAGTTCACTTTTATGTGGCTTGTCCCTTTCCAACATTCAAAAGTTAAGTTTTAGTGTTTGATAATTTAGCGCTTTGACTATCATTTCAAGTATCGTTTAGCGTTTTAAGTAATATTCTTAAAAGTTAATAGTACTAGTCTTTGACATTCAAAAGTAGTGATTTATATTTTTTGGCCAAAAAAAAAAATCTTTGAAAATTTTATCTTTGAAAATGGTTTATATCCTTTTTGCCAATTTACATTAGTCAGCTAACCCAACAGTTAAATTTACCAAATACATTTGTTTCAATTCCTCATGTAAACAGTTTTCCGCTGACAGCTAAATTATAAACGTTATCCGCTATCCAAACAACTATTTGTTATCTGAACTATTATCCGCTAACTAATCAGCTAATTTTGCTAAACAAGACCTTAATTTGGTGGAATGGCACATATTTCTCCGCTTATTGGAACATCAGTAACTATAAAGAATGTTCGGGCCTACCAACACAAGTTAGTTCAAATGATTCAACACTTGCTCCTTTTAAGTGAAGTTTTAGGTTCAAAGCTTATGAACAGAGAAGATGGAGAGTTTCATCCTTTGATAAAATAGAGATTGGAGACCCAAAAAAAAATGATATTTGGGGCTATTTTAAAATGAATTTGGACCTCAAGTTTCGAATCCACATAGTAGGTGGATTGATGACAAATAAGATAAGTCGTTTAGGAGTACGTATTTGATGGAACGTTGCATGTGTTTTCCATGTATCACAATATAAGCAACTATAATTCTATGAAGAACACTTGGGCCAAGTTTGAGACGAAGTAGGATCTCCATAGGAGGTGAGAGCAAAAGCAACAAAGGATGCCATACTCCCCTCTAGATTTGGGATGGGATAGGATAGGAGGAGACACTGCATCAAATAAAGTCTTGTTATGTGAAGTACCTAAGTATTTTTACCAAGGTTTAAATTCTAAAGGTATACTTGAAAAACATGTATAACTAAGTAGGCCAGTACTATCCCCCCTTAAATTATTTGTGCATCAGTTATGTGCATATAGTAATGTCCCGTCTAAATTCTAACTATTTATTTCTAGTAATGGGGTAAATAAAAGAAACCAGATTTGCTCCATTCATCCTTCAAACAGTTAAGAGTGTACAGTTTTCTCATTTGGGGGGGGAGGGTTGCAAGAGTAATATGAGATTGATCTGTCCAATTGAATGTCCGAATCCCATTCCCCTTAATTAAGTGCCATGCAATTCCCAGCGGACAATATTATAATTGCCTACTTCATTATTTCCCTTATTAGCTGGTAGAGCATTTTTAATGGTGAGCGAGTTTTTTCGATTATTAGTGGGAGCTTACCTCTATCATATCAGTTTGTGAGTCAACTTTTTAACTCACTATTCTATCTCTCTCTCCATTGCAAGGCTCATCAAATAAAATAATATGCATGGATCCACTCTCCAACACACAACCTTCTTTTTGCTATCCCAAAAGCAGGAAAAACAAATTAAAATTAAAAAGCAAAAAAGCAAGAGAAAAGGGTGCGAGTCGATTCATGGACATGAGCGGGCCCGCGAGCCGCTCGCAGGCCCACGCTACTGCAGGAGGGGCGAGCAGCCTGCTCACTTACCCAGGCGGACGAGCCACAAAAACGGCCCCGCTGGAGGTGCTCTTATGCACATAGATATCTAGGAAAAAGAATAATTTCCGTAGCCCAAAAACAAGAAAAGGCGAAAAGAAAATTAATTAATTAAAATAAAGAGTTTTAGTTCACATATGATCTTTTCAAAAAAAAATTACATTATAAAATATTTTAAATTTTAAATGTGACTTAATTTGATAGAATCTCATATCTATATCTATATAATACATAATAGCAAAGTTTCAATAACTACCATTTCCTTAATTCTCATTAACTTGAACTTTTCAATCGTTGGATTAAATGATTAATAAATAATAGCCATTGATTTACTTTAATCTCTCTAGCTCCCAAATCTATATCAATATAATAATAATAATAATAATAATAATAATAATTATAATTATAATTATAATCTATATCTATATCTATATCTATATCTATATCTTTAAGAAAATAAAATCTTCTAAGTTACTCCACATAATTTTGGGGCAAATTGCAACATCTATTTTTGTCATTCGCAAAAATAGAAGATCTACGACACTGCATGCCTTGATTTTTTTGGGTTGTTCCAGTAATAATATTTAATAACTTAAATTTATATAACATATCGTTATTTCATAGTGTATGCCAAATGAATTTTTAAAAAACATAGAGGTAACAAATGTTATATTTCAAAAATCAATTACTGTCATAGTTACTATTATATTGGATCACTTGGATCCTTAATAGCAATGTACCCATTATATTCATATACATAAGTTTTTATTAATAATTTTAACAATGTACATATTACATAATATGATATAATATGATATGATATTAGCAGTATCATGTCCATGGAGATGCATGGGAAATCTCAAAAATTTTCTGTTGCAGTAATTATCAAGTTTTTTATTTTTAATGGTAAACAATGAATAAATTTTTATGGTAGATAAGATATATAATATCAAAAATTGTGTATATGAGTATGTGTCTTTATAATATTTCACATTAGGAGCCAAACTTTGATAAAAATTCGAAACTAACTATGTATTATAGATTATCCATAATTGGGGCATTTATTTTATTGTAATATAACAGATTGATTTTAGTAATGTTAGAAGTAGCATGTAATATAATTTCTTTGATAAAAAATAAGACAATATAATATTTTATCATTATTGGGCATTGGCTTTTTATATTTAGAAAGAAAATATTTGAAATTGCAACTAATCTTATAGAATCTTTTTTTTTAGAAAGAAAATCTTCTCTTCGTAATTAACTAGCTCTTTTTCTTATAAAAAATTATTAATTATCTCAAAAATTTTGGGGAGAATGATAATTTTCATATATATACATATATATATATATATATATATATATATATATATATATATATATAATATAATAACAATCTTGTGGATCCTATTGTTTATCTAAAGTCTCAAAAATGAGATTTTTCAACTGTTAGATTAAGATTGGTTTTAATTACTACCATTCGATTTGTAAAAAACTAAAATTAATTTTAAAAAAATATATCTATCTATAATATATCTATGTCCATAGAAAAATTTCCAGCAGTTAAAAAAATACAATAATCTTTGGAAAACCCTAGAATGGTGTAATGAGTGTGATTTGCAGAATTTAGTGTAATCTCAATCGTAAAATTTATTTATTCATTAGATCCAAAATTCTATCCAAAAAAAATATGAAAAAAAGCTAAACAGTTATATTTATTTAATAAATCTAAACAGTATATTTTGAAGTTAGAAAACTACCTTACCGAAGTGAAAAACCAATCCATTATTTTTATTCTTTAAAAAATTACTCATAATTTCGATTATATGTGATAAACTATGTATGATAATAATATTATCTAAAAAAACCCCAAGTAGTTACAAAATGTGATAATCTTCAAAAAGACCCTAGAATGCTGCAATGAGTGTGATTTAGTCTAATCTCAACGATAAAAATATTTATGCATTAGATCTAAGTCGTCGATTTTAAAGTTAAGTTATCTATTTATTTTTATTTTAAAAAATCCCCCCATGATTTCGGATATACATGATAAAAGATAGATGAAAATTTAATTATCTAAGGGAAAAAAAATTCTATCAACAAAAATTATCTAGGAAAAAAACTAGGCAGTTATATTTATTTAGTAAATCTAAACTGCGAATTTAAAGTTAAAAACAACTACTTTATCCAAATAAAATACCCATTTATAATTTTTATTTTTTAAAAAAATCCTTCATAATTTTGGTTATGTGATAAAGGATATATTATAATCCTATATCTAAAAAAATATCAAGTAGATACAATAACATGGTAATCTTTAGAAAACTCTAGAATGCTACAACGAAAGTGATTTGTGGGATTTAGCGTAATCCTAACCATAAAAATTATTGGTGCATTACTTCTAAATTGTTGATTTTAAAGGTAAGATATCTCTTTGTTTTTATTTAAAAAAATTCCTATGATTTCGGATATACATGATCAAAGATAGATGATAATCCAATTATCAAGAAAAAAATTCTATTAAAAAAATATCGAAAAAAGCACCAGGTAGTTATATTTATTCATTAAATCTAAACCATAGATTTTAACGTTAAAAAAAAAAAACCTGATTCAATTAAAATACCAATTTATAGTTTTATTTTTAAAAAAATCCCTCATAATTTCAATTATATGTGATAAAGGATATATGATAATTCTATTATCTCAAAAAAAATTTCAAGCAGTTAAAAAATGTGATAATATTTGGAAAATCCTAAAATGCTACAACGAGTGCAATTTGCGAGATTTACTATAATCTCAACCATAAAACATTTATTTATACATTAGATCTAAGTTGTCGATTTCAAAGCTGAGATGTCCTTTTATTTTCATTAAAAAAAATCCTCCATGATTTAAAAATATACATGATAAAAGCTAGATGATAATGAAATTATCGAGACAAAAAAATCCATCAAAAGAAATTATATAGGGTAAAAATAGGTAGTTATATTTATTCATTAAATCTAAATTGTAGATTTTAAGGTTAAAAAATACCTTATCCAAGCAAAATACTAATTTATAATTTTTATTTTTTAAAAAATCATAATTTTGATTATATGCGATAAAGGATATATAATAATTCTACTATAAAAAAAATGCTCAACAGTTAGAAAATATGATAATCTTTGGAATACCATAGAATGTTGCAATGAGTGTGACTTGTGGAGTTAGTATAATCTCAACCATAAAAATTATTTATGCAGTTAAAAATTATTTATTCATCAGATTTATAATTTTTATTGTTAGAACCATCCATCATAATTTCGGTTATGTGATAAAGGATATATGATAATCCTATTATCTAAAAAAATATCGAGTAGTTAAAAAACGTGTAATCTTTAGAAAACCCTAGAATGCTACAGCAAGTGTGATTTGCATGATTTAGTGTAATCTTAACGATAAAAATTATTTATGCAATAGATCTAAGTTGTTGATTTTAAAGCTAAGATATCCGTTTATTTTTTCAAGAAAAATCCCCCATGATTTTGGATATACATTATAAAAGATAAATGACAATCCAATTATCCAGGGAAAAAATTCAATCAAAAAAATTATCTAGGGAAAAAAATAGGCAATTATATTTATTCATTAAATCTAAACCATAGATTTTAAAGTTAAAAAAACTACATTATTCAAGTAAAATACCCATTTATAGTTTATATTTTTTAAAAAGTTCCTGATAATGTCACTTATATGTGAGAAAGACTATATGATAATCCTATTATCTTAAACAAATCTCAAACATTTAATAAAAATTATAATTTTTGGAAAAACCTGAAATGCTACAACATTAGTGATTTATTTGGTGTAATCTCAACCGTAAAAGTTAATCACCTATTAAATCAAAGCCTTTGATTATATCTATTAAAAAAAGGTACATTCCCCAAATAAATCATGTCTTTATTATTACTTTTTTAAAAAAATCGTAAAGAATATATAATAATCCTATTATCTACGGGGTAACCATCTATTAAATACGGATAGAGATGGGCATGGGGCAGGTTTGGGGTGAGTGGAGCTGTACCCACACCTATACTCATTTTCTAAAACCATCCTCATACCCACACCCGTACCCATCGGGTTTTAAAAATTCATACCCTACCCATGTCCATCGGGTTTTTCGAGTTATTCAGATTTTATTTTAGTACATATACATTGTAAAAACTGACACCTATCGGGTTCATTAAGTTTAATTTTTAAAGGTTCAAAACTAAATGAAAAATACTTTTTTTACATGGATTTCCCCTTATTAAATTTCTGCCTACATATTCAAAATTAAAATAATACACGTCGGGTTTGTTAAATTTAAAAAATAATACTCATAATTGAAATGCATTGTGTCCCTACAAAATATCAAATTTGTAGGTGCATAAGAGTAGAGTAGCTGTCAGTTGAATCTGATAGCACAATATGTATTTAGATACAGATTTGGGCCTTTTTTTTCCCCTACAGCCTACTCGCTTCAGCCCCATATTTTTTTTAAAAAAAAATCGAGTTTGGATATGGGGCGGGGTTGGGTATGGTATTCCTGTACCCGATCCGTACCCATACTTATACCCGTTTTTGGCACACCCGCCCCATACCCATTTTTCCTACATTTTTTGTATCCGAACCCACCATAAATAAAGATCTCCCATCCCTAAATATAAACCACTAATTCTATATCTTTAAATTATCCTACATGATTCAATTAATTTTTTGTTTGACTTTATTTATCTCAGTTGCTATTTATGAAGTTCAAAACTTTTTATTTTTTCTACTAACTACTTATCGATAAATTTTTTAATTTTTTCAATGATACATATTTTTTAAATATCTGTTTCATCATACACCGTGCATAGCACGGGTTTATACTAGTAAACAGATAATAATAGTACCATAAGTCAACATTTGATACCTATGGTTGAAACTATTAGCTAAATGATTGATATTCGAGTCATGATAAGTAAAAGGCTATTCCACCTCTCAAAAGTCCAAAAAACACGATTCACAAAACTCGTCTCCACTGACTCTTCACCCTACATACATTTCTCCACAATTCTGGGGAGTTCCTCCAAAAGAAGAGGGGGGTGGGGGATTACAGAAAAATAGAAAACTAGCATATGAACACCACAATACCTATGTGAACACCTATGAGTGGTGATTTTATATAATATTAAAAAGTTTGAATTCAGATGTAACTATTTTTTAAGTTTCTTTTGTATAGATATTACAATAATCTAAAATTTAAGGTGCATTAAAAACATTTAAATCTAAATTTAAATTTAGTATCCCAGAAATTTCATCACCAAGCAAAGTGTGAATGAGTATGATGTAGCAACCTTACCTATAAATTGCAAAATTAAAGAGTGGCTGATTCTTTAAAAACATCCTCCATAAATACGATTTTTGTTGATAGAATCTCAATGCATAGCATAAAATTGATGGAGATTTAAAACCCGAAAACAAATTTACAAAATACAAAAATAATCGATAGTATACTTAGACTTGACAGAATTTGATCCGACCCGAACCCACCCGAAAATTTAGGGTTCTGAATAAGGTTTTTCAACCCGAAACCCGAAAAAACCCGAACTCGAGAAACCTGAAAAGAACCGGGTTCGACCGGGTCGACCCGATGGGTCAAGCCCCTACATTCCTTCTTTTCTTTTCTTTTTTTAAACTTGTATGGTTGGGCAGTGGCTGTTTGGGCACTTGGGCCTCGGCTAAGAAAGGCAAAGTGACGCTGAGAAAGAGCCAAAACCCTAGCAGATGCGCTGCCCTTCCAATTCCCAGATCGCCTCCACTCTCTCTCTCTCTCTCTCTCTCTCTCTCTCTCTCTCTCTAGCTATTTTCGACTTTCCAGTGCTTGCCTAACTGAGATTTTGGTGAGTTCAAGTCTTCAAGCTAGCACTAATCTCCTTCAATCTCTTGTTCGTTTTGGTTGTTGCACTAGAATTCTTCCAATCTCCTCCCATGGCGCCTCGTCGAGCTGGCACAGGTGGGTCTCGTGGTCGCGGAAGAACACCATCTCCATCTCCATCTCCTTTAGGCTGCAATACCCGTGCTCCCATCCACACATCAGGTTTCTCTCCTCTTTGCTTTTGATGAAGTTAGTAGGCTTTTGTTTTTCCTTTGTGTACTCTGTTTTGGATGGCATAATGTAGAAGGTTTTTGCTTTTAAGTTTTCCTTTGTGTACTCTATTTTTGCTCCCATCTCATTCGCTTCGTTTTGCTGGTTCAATCCCTGAGAGCTTCGGGGTTCGGCTCCTTCAAGAAGTTGCTCTTCCAAGTCGACAAAAACCAGCTGTCGGGCCCAGTTCCCAGGTCATTCGTCCGGCCTAATTTATCATTGGTCGACCTTTCGAGCAAGCAGTTGTCAGGGATGCATAAGTTTTGTTTGGGATGAGAAAGAGAGTGGCTTACATCAACGGATCAACCTGAACAACAATTTAGAAGTTTTGTACTCATGGGTCCAAGTCGTGTACTCTGTTTTTGCTCATCCACCCTATTTTTGCTTTGTTTACTCTGTTTTGGATGGCAAAATTTAGAAGCTTTGTTTTATTTTGTGCACTCTGTGTTTTTGTTTTGGCTAGTATTCAAACTCTAATCTCTTCCGATATTGTATTTAGAAGTTTGTTTTGGCAGAATTCTGATCTTGTGTGCTCTGTTTTGGATTTACAAGTATTCAAACTGTTAGTGTCTAAGCTGTTTTATTGTTGGAATTTGTATTTTATCGTTGAAGCTTTGTATTTTGTTTTGCCTAAGTTTCCAAATTCAATGATTAATCAACGACAAGGGTTGAATAAAAATTAAGAATAAATGTATTGATTTTCTTTTTTCTTACAAAAATATCAAAAGTAAACATTCTTATCAAACTAAATATGCAATTTAAACATATAAATAGCTACGTTCACTCAGCATGAATAATTTTAAACATGAAGTCCATTTATTTGTTGTTTCCTAGCTAGCTAGTTACTACAGTCATTTTGCTATCAACATGTTTTGCTACTAATCATTTTTGCACTAACTTATTATTGAAATTTTTATAGGGAGCTCCACCCCTCCGACGCCAATTACAGTTGAAGTAGATGACAATTCTTCTTCAACCAAAAAACGACGTTGGACCTCTCCTGTGTGGAAGCATTACAACATAAAAGAGGGCAAGCATTTCTCTGATGGCAAAGATCGTGCTTATTGCAAGTATTGTAATGAAGGACTTGTTGATGCAAATTCTAGCAATGGTATGTCTAACTTTAGGCGTCATACTGAAAGTTTTAGTGCTCATTCGAGTACGGATGTGGGTCAAATGATGATAGCTAAAGATGGAAAATTAGCTAGAAAGTTTAGTCGATTTGAGTATAAAGAATTGGTTGCACAAGCCATTATTAGACATGGGTACACATTTACATTTGCCGAGCATGAGGGAACCCGAACAATTCATTCTTATTTGAATGAGAATTGTCTTCCAATATCTAGGAATACGGCTAAAATTCATTGTGTGAATATCCACAAACGTGAAAAGTATAGAGTTATGCAATCATTGAGCCTACTCACAAGTAGAATTTGTGTGACTTCTGACTTGTGGATTTCTTGCATGGGTCATGGTTTTCTCTCCTTAACGGCTCATTACATTGATGCTCATTGGAATTTGCATTCTAAGATTCTAAATTTTATTTACATGCCTCCTCCTCATAATGCAAATGCCTTGCATGACAAAATCTATGATCTTTTAAAGGAGTGAAAAATTCATAAGAAAATCTTCACAATCACATTGGATAATGCTAGAGCAAATGATAATATGCAAGACATGCTGCGTGATACTCTTAATGTGCATGCTCGATTGCCTTGTGGTGGTGAGTTTTTTCATGTTCGATGTGGAGCACATGTGTTGAATTTGATTGTGAAAGAAGGCTTGAAATTGATTGATGTGGGCATAAGTAAGGTGAAGGATCTAGTGAAACATGTGACTGGTTCTGAAGGTAGAAAATTGAAATTTGAGGAAATTGCTTTGGGTCTTGGAATTGATTGTGCTATGGGTTTATGGTTGGATTGTCCAACTAGATGGAACTCCACCTATAAGATGCTAGACAGAGCATTACCTTATCGAGCTGCCTTTGCAAGTATGAGGTGGATGGAGAGGTCTGCTTCTAGCTTTCCTGATCTTCCCACATAAGAAGAGTGGTCTAGAATTGATAAAATTTGTGATCTTCTTCAACCATTTGATGAGATAACCACTATCATGTCCGGTACAAAGTATCCTACGGCAAACTTGTACCTTAAAAATGTGTGGAAGATTGAAAGCCTCTTAGCATCATGGACTTCTTGTGAGGATGTGGTTCTTAAGAGCATGACAACAAAGATGAGGGGAAAATTTAAGGACTATTGGGATAATTATAGTATGATTCTCTCCTTTGCTGGCATTTTGGATCTTCGATACAAGTTTCAATTTATCATGTATTGTTTTCAAATACTTGATGTTGAAACTTCTGAATTGAAGTCCAAGATTGTAAAAGATCAGTTGTACAAGCTCTTTGGGGAGTATGTGAAAGAAAAACCCCAAGCAAATGAGAGTGCTGCAAGGAGAGGAAAGGATGACCTAGCGGTAAGTTTCATAATTTGATTTCTAGTGTACTTGTTCAACATAAGAGAAATTATATTATTTATTTGTACCTAGGAATATATTTTTATCTTATGTAGGGCTTTGCAAGTTTTGATAATGTTGGAGTATCCAATTGCAGAACTTCAGAATTGGATAAGTACTTGGATGAGTATAGATTGGATCACACAATCGACTTAGACATTTTAAGCTGGTGGAAAATGAACAAAAATCAATTTCCTTCTTTATCTAACATGGCAAGAGACATCTTGAGTATCCCTATTACTACGGTGGCTTCTGAGTCATGCTTTAGTATGGGCGGTAGAATCATAACTAAGTAGAGAGCTTCTCTTAAACTGGAGAATGCAGAAGCATTGGTCACCACTCGTAGTTGGTTGTTTGGATATATGATCGACGGGAGTAAGTTCTACAATCATAAATATCTTTCTTTTTTTTTATTTTATATACATACTATATCTTGTAATAAATACATTGGTTTCACTTGTGAATATTTGGTGGTGTAGATGAGGATGATCAAGAGCTCAATGGTGTATGTGCTCAGTTTTCTAAAGTCACTTTGAATGTTGATGAAGAAGAAGATGAAGGAGAAGATAAAGAGGAAGAAGAAGAGTTGGACTTGGAATTGGGAGACCAAACCAAATTTGGCGATTCTAACGTTAATTAGTTTATTAATGTTAGGTGTTTGATATTGAACTATGCTTTGGGTGTCTTTGTTATGACTTGGTTGTTTTATAACTTGGCTGTTTATGACCTAAGACTTTGTGCTTTGTGACTTGTTGTAATGGTGACTTGGTCACTCTTCTATCATGTAGTGACTTTATGCTTTATAACTTGTTGTAATGGTGGCTTGGTTGTTTATAATCTAAGACTTTGCTTCGTCATGAATCATGAGCTTGATAATGTTCAAAGAATGAAAAGTAAGTAGCTTCTTTGTACCTTGTTTAATGTCTATGATAGGTATTTCATATTCCATATAAGGAGTAATTACATTTCAGCAACATAATTAGTTATAAATTTGTGAACTCATGAATGATTAAGTAGTTAAGTACCTTTTTTTCCCTTCATTTTTATCAATTTAAAGTCTACAAATATGCATTTGCTTATCGTGACAAAATATCGAAGATTTATCTGATATATATTCAAGTAACTTGAGCTTTTACCGCCAATATTAGTCGCCTAAAAATAGTAAAAAAGATGGCGATAACGACCCATTGGGTTTATCCGAAACCCGTAAAACCGAAATACACCCGACCCGTATTCTACCCGAACCGAAAATACACCCGATCCGTATTCTACCGCTCGCCCGAATTGACAGGTCTAAGTATACTAAATAATTCATATTACAAATCACCACATACAATTGCTTTGAGAAACTAATCACTAAAATACAAAACGCTCTCAAGTCTCAACATACATGTCTCCATATTTCTGTGGAATGGAATTTCTCTAATTAAACAAAAGGGGCGAAAAAGAAAAATAAACAAAAACGCAAAAAAAACTAGCATACCAAATCATGAACGGCCAAGATGTTAACAAGTCCATCAAACGAAACACCTTCCCTTTCATCTCCACCGCCCAATCTAATCATAGCCTTGATCTCATCGTCCCCAACAGCAAGCCCGACCCGACCCAAATAACTCCTCAAGTCATTCAATCCCAGCCGTCCATCACCATCCTGATCCATCACCTTAAACACCTCCACCATCACCCCACCCTCACCATAACATCTCTCCTCTTTACCACCATTTTTACCATCATGCCAGTTTTGCACCTTCAAAACGCGCTCAAACTCGTCGAATTGAACAAAGCCATCCTTATTAGCATCGGCGACGGAGATCATCGCCTTAATCAACTCCTCATCGCCGCCGTCTCCGGCGCCGGTGACGTTGGCGTAGAAGCGTCGGAGGTCGTCACCGCTGATCTTTCCGTCGTGGTCGGCGTCGATGACGTCGAACGCTCGCCGGAATTCTGACGTGGATTTCGCCGGAGCAAGGGACGTGCCGGTGGGACACATTTTTGAGATTCTCCAAGGAAATTTGCGAGAATGCTCGTTAATTTTGAGGTGGGTCGATCTTTGATTTGAGAGAAAATGGGAGAGAATGAGGTGGGTATTTATAGAGAGATGGAATTTGTCGCCATTGATAGGGCTATATATGGCATGTGAATTGGTTGCTTGGGGAAGGGTTTGCAAAATGTGAACATGAATGTACAATGTACCTGCACAGATCGAGAACGTAGGGCATGATGTCACGCAGTTGAATAAAATAGTAGTCAAGTGAAAGTCTGGACAGAATGAAGTCTTGGTCTTAAACGTGTTCTCGGCAAAGCGACGAAACGGGTTTGGGTCGAGTTAACTCATTTAGTAAATGAATTAATTTTGTATTAATTTTAAAAAATAATTCAGATTTGTTTAAAATTAAAAACAATGAATTTTTATACTGAACGATTAAATTATGTCAATTTTGAGTAAAATTGGTTCGATTTGGATTGAATTTGTACTTCTTGTTAAATTTACATCAAATTATCATATTGGATCAAACTTTTTCAATTATAATTCTAATTTTTCATATGCCATATGCTTACTTGGGATATGGGCAGGCCTTAAATAAAGGCGGTATGTTTTTATAGATGGTTTCGTACAATGCAAAATTTGCATTTAATGCATACACGAAAAGTAAAGATAGATGATAAAATATCATACTGTGATAAAAATTATAAATTTATTTTGTTTTAGACGTTAGATAAGTGTAATTTTCCTCAATGTGTTTAAAATATTTATCTCTATAAATTCCATAAAAGTTTAGAGTGTATAGATCTAAAAATATATTATATCTTCTTTTCGTTATTAGATACCCCAAAATCTTTCCTCTTTTTTTCTTCCATAGCTTTGTTTTTTTTGTGAGTCAATTCTAAAATACCAATTTCAATCAATTTCAACTTACTTCAACTTGTTTTAATTCACTTTCATTATTTTAACCAAATTTAATTTATCACATAAAAAAATTCAACCCACTTTCACCTACTTTAACCCACTTTCACCTGCCTCAACTAGTTCACCTTTTTATCCATTCTAATTTACTTACGAAAAGAACAGGACCTAAGTGGTTGTGGTTATGAAGAGGTAACACAAGTATAGAAGGACTGGATTTGGCCCAATGAATTGCTTGAAAGTTGCAACCCATCGACTCTACCCTAATAAGGAGTACACAATTTGATCTCGAGCTGTAAAATCGAACCCTTCAATTTATTTCCTCACAAACAACTCCCCAGCCCCCATATCTTCATTTTGTTCTTCTTATATTATTTGATTGAGAAATGCCTCCAAAATTTCGTACCTTTCTTTCTCCAAAGCAGATATATTCAACGGTTACTTTTATTTTAACTTTTTTTGTATGACTTGTAAAATATCTTACCTTGACTTAACATATGTTATACATTCTTAAAGGGCGTACACTATTCAAACATTGACTTGAAACTCTTTTGTCGCAACTTATTTTTTAACAACAAAATTTTGCTTTTTTCAAATATATTTTTTTCATTTCTTTTGTTTTCTTTCAAGTTTGAACAAACAAAATTTAACCTTACTTTACAATTTCCTAACTAGATTACAGTAGAGTTGGATAACAAGTCGATTCGTATTAATCAATTTAATAATTGATCAATTTCGTGTCAGTCTTGCAAATAGTTTAAATCTACTCGAATTGAAAAATAATATGTCTTCATGCTAAACGCTCAACTTTGGGCCGAAATCAGTTTAATTTGTATCGGAATTAAATTTTTATCAATAACTTTAAGTCAAATTTAAATTTAATTATTGTATTGTGTCATACTTTTCAGCTTTAAATTGAACTTAATTTTTAATTTGTTCCAATCCATATGTTTTATATACCTTTTTTCCCGATATTTTTCGTTTACCACCCGGAAATTTTGTCGCGATGTTATTATGGTTTACAGGAGATTGCTAGCTAGTGGCTAGTCGATTTGATAATGCACCCAATACCGTGTGACAAGCCCGTGAATAATGCCAGCGGCATTCCCCAAATTTCGTGGAGGTGGTGAAAAGTCTATGCAGCCATCAAGTACGTCTCCCCAGAAAAGGAAAACAAAAAGGCTCAATAATTAAGTAAGCTTCCTTCCACATGTTTGGCCTACTTTTCCGGCTCTAAGAGAAAGAATGGTCACAAGGAGTTCAACATGTAATGCAAGATTATAATGATTATCTTTGCTGTCCATTTCTGCATCATGGATCCCTTGCCAACTCTTGGCGACATCATAGGGGTAGAGCTGAAGACTAACTTTGTCAACATTTGCTAGCGAAAGTCGGCAAATATCAAAGGCCACTCACAAATTCTTGGACCCCCTCACCTTTTTATTTGGTCTATTTCAAGTGTTTTAATTCCACTAGCATACCTGACATATGGTCATGAATTTTATCCACTAAACCTTTAAACCCATGTTATGTATATTTTATTTTCAAATTTTAGCTAAAATATTTTCAGAAATATTATAATTAATTTTATAATTTAAATTTTTAGAAATATTAATATTAACATATTTGTATTTTGTTTTATTTTTTTCTTCATTGAAATTGTTGAAAATAAACTGTTTATTATGATGACTTTAAATCACATATTATTTAAATTTTTACTTAAATAAAAACTTCATAAATACTGCAGAGAACACGTGCCGCAACTACAACATTAGAACTCACTTTTATATATATATATATATATATATATATATATATATATATATATGTGATGTGCTTGTTCTTTTTTGTTTTTTTAATTACCTTGCCATTGATTTGTAAAAAATTAAAATAAGTTAATGTTTTTGAGTTCTCATGCGTCATTTCACATCATTGCATATGAAAGGATGCATACATGTGACTTATACAAGATCGTAATTGTATAATTGTATGTAATAATTAAATGTATATATTTGAGGCCTTGCAATATGTTTACATTCAAATTGAATGAGGTAGATTATATTAAAACGGTCTTGTTTGTATTTTTCCGTTGTCATCGGCTAATGCGCCTGTTGCAATCTTTGGTGAGTGTTACAACATGACAAATGTATTATACTTACGCAATTATAACAATAAATTACTCAAGTAAGATTAAATTAATAACTTAGTTGCCTTTTTCAAATACTATTTGCATAGTTTTGTCGACTTTTTTTTTTGTGATTGGTCTATACTTTTACTTTACGTCTATCGCCATTGACAATTCTGTCGTATAACTATGAGTTAATATTCAACACATGGTTGGCTTAATGACTTGGTCAAAGATAGGATGAATTAACAATTTAACATGACTTTGAAGCAAAATTAATATATATATAT
>JACYFF010031958.1:5985553-6023745 GCA_017589665.1 Selenicereus undatus | reverse complement strand
TATATATATATATATATATATATATATTGCACACTTGGAAGGCCAACTTTTTTTTCATCCCATTGAGCCTCTATTCAAAGATAAATAACGTGATACACATCAATTTTAATTAAAACCGTCTCATACCCCACCCCTAAAGAACGGAAAAACCCTTAACTTTGTTGGAGGGACTTGAATGGCAATAATTATACCCCAATTTTAGTGTAGAACCGGTGTACGATAACTTGTTGTAAGATGACATAACAGGTCACATAATTAAAAATAAAAATGTTTGGATATCGAATGATATATCAATTACGTTTCACAAAAATATTTTATGAGACTGTCTTATGCAAAATAAGCTAAATTTATTTGGGCTTGGATTCGACATTTCGCCCCACCTTAGTTGGGCTTGGATTAGAACCCACATTAAGAAATACCTAGGCCGGATACGCTGTATGGATTAAGTGTGGCCTTGTTTCTGGGCTGGGCTATGTCGACTAAGCTCAAGAAATTCAGGAAACCCTAAATCCTTCATCCCTATAAAACTAAATTCAGAATCACCTCATAATTATAATATCTGTTCTTTTGTGTTCACTGCGGCTGCAGCAGGTCCTCTTTCTCTGTCTGTCTCTCTCTCTCTCTCTCTCTCTGGTGTTTTTGGCCTCTTTGTGGAGGAACCCTAGCATGAACAATGGATTTGAAGGGGAAATTCTCCCACGATCTTCTTTCAATCGAAGAAGAGAAACAAAAGGGGCAAATATTTCTTATGGCAGGAGTTGAGTCACTGCGCCTCTGATTTTTCCCACGGGCGTTGTGAATAATGCCTTTGCCACATCTCTCTGTCTCTCTTTCTCTTTCTCTTTCTCCTCCAAGATCTGTTGATTCTGGGCACAAAAAAAGATAAAGATTTTTGATGTGTTCAGGCCTGTGATGGGCATATATAATCTTTGAGACCCGAGAATTTGTCTTTCTTTGATGACAAATTACAAGCATTTTTCTGAGGCCTTCTTTCCTATTTCCCTTTTTCTTTTTAATTTGAAAAATATTCCATGTATGTTAATTCATTGAAATGATGAATGTGCACTGGGCTCTGATAATTTTGATGCATATTTGCCAGCCTAGAAAGCTTCTTCTGATCTTATTTATTTCTAAAATCAAACTCTTTGAATTTGATTTTTGTATGAAAAAGAAAGGTGATAGATTTCTCAGTGATGATGAAAAAATGATGACGAGTCCGATGAAATTCCATTCTCTAAAATCGTGACGACAAATCGAGGCATTTGTCTGAGAGAAATCATATTTTGCCATGTTTTTCGTGAATTCGTTTTTTGTAATTTCTAATTTAATTTTGTTTGAAAAGAGTTTTATTTCTTTTTATTTGATTGCAGCAGGCAGTACTCGGAGAAAACGCAAAAGATGAATTTTGGGAAGGGTAGTGGAAACAATAGTACACTATTAAATCCAGAAATTAAGCAAAATTTAAGTCAGTTTAAAAAATTAGTCATCACTAGAATTTAAATTTGGCAAGAAACTCATAAATTAAACAAAAAATTAAATTAGCCTAGAAGGATTAAATGACAAATTTAATTTAATTAAAGCATTTAAATTAAATTAAATTTGTCACAATTAGTTTTTTGTTAAAAGACTTATTATTTTGACTTATTAAATAAATTAATATTTATGAATTTATTTTATAATACACAACTTTATTTTTATAATAAAAAATTGATTTAAAAATGTTAAAAAAATAAAAAAAACAAGCAAAAGATAGAGTGAGAGTTGGCTCACCCAATGAGGCACCCCGCAGAGCACTTCCCTTGCCTCACCTGTTTTCTCTCTCCTCCATTTTCACTCGTGAGCCATCCGCCGGTTTATGGTACTATGTACTCTTTTTATTTCATAAAAGTAACATTCTATTTTATTTCATAAAAGTAATATTTTATCAATACAATTTTGACATGTAATGTAATTTTTTAAAACTCTTGGATAAATGTGTTAATTTTCAAAAAGCTCTTTTGAAAATACTAATAGAAATGACTTTTCCAAAAAGAGCAATTTGGATTTTGGACCTAAATAGTTGTTTACCAAACATTTATTTAGTGGTTTGATATGATCAAAATAGCTACATTCCCCAAACAACTCTCCTTTTTTTGGTGCCAAGAATTTGATGAAGCAAAAAAGACTTTTGACTCAACACGCCTCCGGCATGAGCACATATTGACTCAAGCTCAATTGGAGAATGTAGGAGTGTAGGACTGAGTGAAGTAAAAAAATGTGACACCACATCCCATTGGCCTTGCTAGCGTTTAAACAGACCTAAATGCACCTCATGGCAAGCCCACCTGAAAATAAGGACGTTTTAATGATACAAACTATGGACAATTCCTCAATTGCTTCTTCAGCATTTCATGAGCCTCGAGATAATCTACAAAATCATAGCACCATTGAATCCATAGGTAGGAATGAATCTTGTTCTTTGATGGATCTTATTCCTATTGTTGCAAGTAAGCGAATCGAACATCCAGAAAGAGTTACTGACATGGATGTTGACAATGAAAGTTTAATTTCATCTTTCATTCAGAAGATCCCAGCAAATAGTCCTATTACGATCCATTTGACTCTGTATGACCTATTGACCAAAAAAATCAAAAATTATTGATACTTAACTTCCTCATTGAAACTTGTCTAGTTGAAGAAGAAAGAATGGAGAGGTTTCAATGCATAAGGTTCCTATAGAAACAGAGTGACCCATTTGGAAGAAGCGATTTTTGAAAGAAGACATGAATTAAGGTTTTGAAAGCAAATGAAGCGAGTAACAGAAGAAAAATCTTTATTGGACTTGTACGCACTTGTTGTTTTGTTCGATCACTGACCTTTGAAAAGGGAATTTGGGCATATTTAGGAAATAATGTGTATAGCAGAGAACAAACAAGAAAACTGTATTACAGGCGACGCTGAATATCACAGAACAATATTCCAACATTGAACCATTGAAACAACTTGCATCAACTTCTGAAAATTACATGCTTGGTTGTTGAAGCTTTTGTTTGACCCAAAAAAGGATATTTGCGAAGGAAATTAGAGGATCATGGATGAATTTCTTGCCACAAAAGAAGAAGCTTCTGCTACATTTACGGGTTATACTACTACAAATACATAACATTGTCCGCAATCAATGTGTCTCAAATTCATGTTCCAAGTCCCTAATAATTCTCATAAACCTCTTTGGACTTTCGCCAAGGTTACGCTATATATCTGAACTTCCCCAAACCTTGCTTTAATAGGATCCGTACTGGGTATTGTGTAGTTTGCATTACTCTTAGGACATGGTCGTAGAGAAGTCAATTGTTCAGGATGGTGAACTCTGAACCTGTTGCATCACATCATGTGCTCAATTGGTGTCTTTAATTTGTCCACGTTTCGCTGCTGATGTTCTTTTTTACCCTTTTTGTATTCTTCATCTCCGTCTTCCTCCACATGCTCCACTGTGCCTTTTACGAATGAATTTCTTGGACTTCCAAGATCATCAATTGGCTGTGATAGGAACTCAAGAGCAGTTACAACATCGCTGATTAGAGGTCGGGTGCTAGCTTCTTCTTGCAGACACATGCTTGCAACTGCTAGGGCTTGATATAGACCTTTCAGAGGGTACTTATCTCCAAGCAAGGGATCAGCCATTTTAGTGAACATCTTTTTGTCCTTCAGGAGTGGCTCTGCCTGTATGACGAGATGAAAGTCGGGCATTAAAGCTTGACTATAAAAGACAGACGTGTGACCAAAAGGTCACGGGATCAACCCTTGGAATCAGCCACTGATAAAGTCAGGATAGACTACCTACAATACACCCCCTGGGGTGGGGCCCTTCACCGGACCTTATATGAATGTGAGATGCTTATGTACCGGACTACCCTTTTATAAAAGGCAAACGTGTAGTACTCAATTCTATAACAAATCATCTATCCCATGGGATAGAGTTCTCAATTATAATTGAGGATAGCACAAAAGAACATGGCAATCTTCTAGGGGAAAAGTTTATCGGCAACAAACAGGACAAAATGAATCTCACAGGTCCTAATAAGGAAACAAGTAAACTTGATTCTTCTTTTTAGTGGAAAGAATATGGGACGTGTGACACTTCAAAACATGGGTTCAGACGTTTGAGACTTGAACATTCCAAATTAGGCTGGACAACTGTTGTACTTCTTAACGTTGCCAAATCGACGCTTGGAATTAGGCATTTGAAATAAAGGGTAACATAACAGCTAAGGACATACAACTATGAAGTATGAACGATCAACACAGCAAATTCACTGCTCAGTGAAAAGGAAAACATGGAAGTGGATTTAATCAATCATTTTCTGGGTTTATTAGGTGCCTGGTTAGCCTAAAGCTTATCCCAAATAAACTATGAAGGCCTTGGTGCCTCCCTATTGCGAATACTTTAGTAGCATGCATAAGGTTTTCCATACATTAGGTTCTGGACGAGCAGGGAAGAGGAGAAGGAAGAAGAAGAAGAAGACGACGAAGATGAAGAAGAAGAAGAGTAAGAAGAAGAGCAAAAAGAAATTAGGCATCAACAACATATAACCTAAGTATCTTCCACACTGCTGTATGATGGCAGATCAGAATACTAAAACGGCTACATTCCAGCCTTGAAAGATGTTGGGAAATCAAATGTACGCAGGCTTACGCGTACAATTAAATTGCAAGGAGGGTTGTTAGTGAGCCCTAGATTTAACTGTCCTTAAGTCTTCTGTATTACAAAAGCTGAAAAAAGTGACTCTTTCACCGTGATGAAATATGACATATCAGATACACCAACAGCTATCAAGTGTTTTGTCTCCATCAACGCATCCATGGCTACATACGCAAATTTGTGTTTTTTTGAGATAAGTTTACATACCCATGAAACTAGATTCTGCTCTGCAGTTGGCTTAGTTGTATCTATGGCTCTCCTTCCTGAAATCAGCTCAAGGAACACAACACCAAAACTGTATACATCTGACTTTGTGGTTAGCTGGCCTGTCATTGCATACTCTGGTGCACAATAGCCATAGGTCCCCATCACTCTAGTTGAGACATGATCCTTGTCACCTATTGGACCAACCCTGGCAAGCCCAAAATCAGACAGCTTAGGATTGAATTCCTCATCCAATAGGATATTAGATGCTTTGAAGTCGCGATAAATCACTGGAGGGTTGGTAGTTTCATGCAAATATTCCAGTCCTTTAGCAGCTCCTTCGGCTATCTTCATCCTAGTATGCCAGTCCAAGGGCTCTTTGTTCGGTGGCAGATCTGAAATATCCAAGAGGAATCAGGGTTGTTTCAGCTTTCGCAGCATTTCAGTTATCAATTTGGCAAGAAAACTAGAAAAGAGAATCTGAAGGTGGGAAAGCCAGGCACATAACAAGAATTTGCTTCTATCAAATTAATACAGAGTGAGCTCAATGTGCCCACAGAGCTGATTTGCTTTTCCATTGCAATTATGTAATGCAAATAGATAGCTGGACAGGTAATGCATATGACCATCTAAGTATTGCCATGATTTAAATTAATGCAATGAAATCTGTTTTTTCTTTACCTAGAAGGTGATCTTCCAAAGATCCATTTGGCATGAACTCATAGACCAAGATTCTTTGATCACCGTCAGCACAGTAACCAACCAGATTGACCAGATTTGGATGGTCAACAAGACTCAGCATGAAGACCTCCGAAAGGAATTCCTTGTTCCCCTGCAGTCCATTCCTGTCCAGCTGCTTCATGGCCACGATCTGACTGAGACGGAACGATATAAGAACCGGTAGAATAATTAAATACATGAATCTAAAATTCACAACATCTTTAAGCTTCCAAACAATACCTGATTTACGCCTTGAATATAGCCTTTGTATACCCTTCCAAATCCACCTTCCCCCACAAGATTTTCGGCACTGAAGTTATTAGTGGCAGCCGCCATTTGTTTAAATGTGAAAACTTGAGAAGATATCTTATGGCATCCAAGTGATTGCTCTATATCCTTAATCATCTGCCCCTTCTTACCTATGCCATGAACGCGAACATGAAAGCACTCTCATTAAACAAATTCAATACAACTTTTACCAGCGACACAACAACTAGCCCAACATGGCTTCCCATAAGCAATGTTTAGAAAGGCAGTGATATGCAGAACCTCACCCTTGACAAGTAAGAAGTATATACCCACAAGGCCCACAAAACATCTTTGAAGGAACTAAGGAAGTGTATAGGAACTTAAATTGGTAAGAACCAAGTCCAAAAGGACGGGGAATAACTCGTGGATCAAAAGCAGAGGCAAGATAAGATCAGCAAGTCAAAGAGGAAAGCTGCCCAAATATAGTCGCTAGTCAAATCCTAAAGCATCACAAAAACATGTTTTGGACCATGCCCTTGTAGAGATTCAACTAGGCATATCCTTCTATAGAACCATTTAATCCTTTTTTCGCATTTCTTATCCCCATTATGATAATTATATAGATGAAGTAGTGGGTATTTTGCCAGTCAAAGCTTTAAAGTCTAGTATCTGATGGAAACATCCTTCAAAGGTAGGACTGCAAACATATGCTCCGTTGACCCTTACAATGGTGGGACTTTGAGGAAGTTGGTTTGGTCATATTTCTTACTGCATTACCACATCTATCAGACCATCCTTGACTTGACCAACTGAATTCTAGGCTTGAACGTACTTAATTGGCCAATGCACATCTTTGTACTACACCTTCTTTAAGCTTAATGGAATCCTCCTGTCACACGACAGGCATCCCATTTTGGTCACTCACCTCAATGCACTGAGAGATATCTTCATCAAATTTCCCCATTGTCTGATATGAAAGGCCAAACACAAACA
This sequence comes from Selenicereus undatus, assembly GCA_017589665.1. NCBI lineage: Eukaryota > Viridiplantae > Streptophyta > Magnoliopsida > Caryophyllales > Cactaceae > Selenicereus > Selenicereus undatus. The sequence continues at coordinate 6,016,901 of JACYFF010031958.1, read as the reverse complement.
ATTATCATCTTAGTCACTTCTTAGTTCTCACACCAATTGTGTATCAGACAAGATCACCATAATCTTCACATGCATAGATCCACATCCACAAACATGGTAACGCCCTTGAAAATGCAATTCAAAAATCTTGGCCCCTTTGCCAATTTGGTTTTCTTCACACACATACACTGATACACCATCAAGATACTGGCACAAAATGGAATATCCATAACCCCAATGAAACCCTCTTCTCCCTTCCCGATCAGAAATATATAGGGAGTGAGTTAAAAAAATGGGATAGGAAATACAATATGATAGACCATTTGAAAAAACATAAATCATACTTGCATTAATTGCACACCGAACACAGCCTCAAATCATCATGTGGGTTTTAAGAAATGATTTTCACATGACAAGATGATCTTCGAACGACCCCCCCCAAATCCGGAAAGGAAAAAGAAAAAAGAAAAAAAACCCACAAACTGATACATTCCAAGTTCATTGGGGTATTTCGACAAACATGTAATGTGCATGAAAAAGAAGCAAAGAAAAGCCAACCTTTCAAAGAGAGGGACTTGACAACAGTAGAAATGGCAACCCTGGGATAAGATGAGTCCTTCACACTCCCTCTTCTCCTAATGAATCTCTTCTTCCTCCTCTTCTTGCCCGCCATTGAAGGGCTACTATTGTTGCTACTGCAATTACTTGTGATTCCCTCTTCATCAGGGTAAACAACCCTGCAACAAGCCAGAAATGTCATCTCTCTTTGTGATTTTCCTCCCCTAAACAAACCAACCTCCAAAATTATTTGCCCATTTCATGAATTGATCTCAAACATCCACAATGCATTCAGCTCCCCCTTTAAAACCCATAAAAAAATTTCCTTTATTTTATTTTATAATTATCTTGCATTTTCTTTTAAGCTGTTGGAATTACCAGCCTGCAAGTCTGTTTGGTACAACACAACCCGACTGTATTTGGCTGCACGACCATGGAAGTGATCCTGACAAAAACAATTTTTTTTTTATTAATGGATTACTTCAAAACAACACAGAAAATAATACCCATTTTTTCTTTTTTTAGGTTTTTTTTGTTTGGCTAGCTGGCAATTTCTATTCCTAGCCGTTGTACATAATGAAGTCGGCTAGAACTGTCTGGGTTCTTTGAGCGCGCGCAAACAAGGCAACTGTTTTAACCAACTTTTGATCAATTTCCTGGTAAGAAAGGTGGTTGACGGACTGTTGATTTGAACTTTAGGATTTCATTTGAATTTGGACGGACTGTTGATCAGTCAGAAATTTTAACAGGAATTTTGACGGAAAAGTAAGGATTTTGACAGAATATCAGTATTGCAGATCTCAATGCAATTTTTGACGAACTATTTTGACAGAAAGTTTATATCACAACTGATGTAATTAAATACTAACAAATGTACAGTATAGTAAGCTCACTTGCAATTTGTGTGTGGCTAGGAGCTCATAGTGTCAAAATAGCGTGCTAAATGAATGTTTGTGTACGTAAAGAAATTCATTTTTTTTATAAATTATATAATGTCTATTAATCATCAAGTTGTAAACTTTAAACTTTTTGAATTGAAGACTTAAAACGTATAATGTGTTAACACTTATTTTATTTAAATAATGTATTAGTTTGGAACCTTATGAATAAAAAAATATATGGTGAAAATTGTACTCTTATTTATTGATGGTAACTCAATTCCATTTTTTGGGATATCAAAGAGCTCAAAAAAAAAAAAAAATCTAATTCATGAGTTGTGATAGACATTGATCTTGTTTGGCAAACAATTGTTCACTGTTTATATTGGTTATTAGCTGTTAGCTGTTTGAATCAACTATTTTTATAAAAAGTGTTGGTAACGTTAACTGTTTCTATAAAAATATTTCTGATAAAATTCTATTTATGTTCATATTTCTCATTTACTATCGAATATGATTTTTTTTTAAAGTAATTGATCATTTATTTGTTTTTCCGTAGGAATTAAATTTACATGATGTGTACAAATTGCTCTCACTCATATAATCTTATTTTATTACTAATTATGCCAAACAGGAATTAAATCTTCTCATTGATTTATACATGTTTTTTTAATCTAATTTTCTTTGCAATCTAAATTAAAAGTTATGTGATGTTTAAGACCACATAACATAGCCTTATTTTGTTGTTCACTTAGTTTAACTTTCTTCAATATGAATTGATTTTTGTTGGGGGGTAAATTGAGAGTTAAAATTTGCATTATGTTTAATATTATTATACAAAATTAGCAAGAATCAATGATTTTATATTTTTATCAATCGTTAAAATAAAATTATGAATGTATAGGTTACTGTGTATCATTATTTAATTAAATTTAAAGATATAAGTTAAAAATTAGGAGAGATAGCATAAGAAAATATATGAATTTTATTTATAGTAATTAATCAATAGTATTTTAATCTTTTTTATTAAAAATTCAACCGTCCCACTTAAATAAGTTATAATCATTAACTTTTTAGAAAATAACTTTTTAAAATGAAAAAGTTATTCCAGTAAACTATTCAGCAAATAACCCAAACAATTACTTGATCAAACAATTAAAATCACCACAAAAAAGCCATTTTTATGCAAAAAGCTGTTTGCTAAACAGTCGTGTTATGCAGCTTGTACGGGTGTAACTTTAAAGTGCAAACCAACCCGCCAGTCCAGACAACTTCCGCACAACTACCTTCATCAACCGTGCAATCGTCGGCTCGCCGCAACCTTTCAGAGCCAGGCAGCCAGCGAGCTCCGACAACCGCTGTTGGACCGTTGGAACCACAGCAACGTCTCTTGAGCGGCTCCCCATACATCGGGCAAATCAACGACCATAGTACCATGACCCAGTTTTGAACTTGGAAGTTGTGAGCATTCCCCTCCTCTAATCTCTCTGAGAGTTGTTGTTCAATGTGACACTTCTACAAATCGATTTAGTTTGTGGGTTTTGAATTTGGTACTTGGTTGCCATTGTTAGCAGAAGCTGTCTTGGTGTATGTATGCTTTACCTGGTAATGCTCGCCACCTGTTTGTTCAAATGCCTCAATGAACTCACGCTCTTCCCCCCCCCCCCCCCAAAAAAAAGAAAAAAAAAAAAGGGGGGGGGGGGCCCCCCCTGCAAAGATTTTTTTTTTTTTTTTTTTTTTTTTGGGGGGGGGGGGGGGGGAGGGTTTGGTAGTAGTACTTAGTTTGTTTTGGGTATGGTGATGTGTTTGCAATAACTCAATTGGTGATGTGTATTTTCTATTTTGGATTAACTGTGGGTGAGTATTCTGTTAGATCTAGTCATGTGTTTGCAATAACTCAATGGGTGAATTGTATTTTCTATTTTTGGGTTGACTGCAATCGAGTATTCTGTTAGGTAGTAATCACTGTCACTCTTGGACTCTTTTTTTGCGCTTCTTGGTCTATGTGAGAAGTCCCTACCATGGTCAAACTGAGATAGTTGGCGAAGATAATTTTTTCCACAGTACAGTAATTTAGAGAATCACGTTCTTTTTATGAGGTGCAATATTGGACTTCGTTACCTTAAGTGGTTACCTGCGAACAAGTACTTGAAGAAGGTGATGCTCATTCTGCTGTTCTATTACTTAAACTGAGTTGTTGCTGAGGGCTCAATTCTTGTTGTAGTTGCCATTGGCTGGGTGAGGGTGATGATAGTGATGATAACATTCCAACTTGTGAGACTCCCCATCAGGGCCACTGGAGGTTTTCCTAGTTTTTAACTTCAGGGCCCCCAGGGATTTAGTCGAGGTGTGCTCAAGCTGGCCCGGATACCCTGGGTCATAAAAAAAAATAAAATAAAAATTCCAACTTGTGAATTGGTGTTTTAGGTCCCTTACTCTGCAATTTGAGTAGATGAAGTGATGAACTATCGGATTGGTTAATGCTCTCTCGAAACATTTCCTAACCACTATGAATCACGCTACGTTTCTGAAACTGAAGATGCGTAACTGTCTTCTGCCAAACATGTATAAATCTGTAATTTCCAGTATTTATGTTCTTATGTGATAGTAGCTATTTTCTGTATCAAACCAGGATTGAGGATGTTGTGACTTGTGAGTTGCCGCAACTGCAATATTGTTGCATTATTGTTTTAGTCTTGTAACCACCTTGTGGGATAAAATTCGCTATTTGAGCTGATGAGATTTATGTTTCATATGTCGCTGTTCAGTGTGCTCTGAAACCAGAAGGGAAGGAGAATTATGTGAGAACAGCACGGTCTCTGTTTAGGGATGAACTTCAGGATTCTTCCCATATGCTATCGACGTAGTAAAGGGACATTCTCCAAATCCGCCACATATTTGACTATTTTGCAAGCAGTTCTTCATGTGAAGGCCTTCTCTACACGTAGATCAGAACAATGTGTGGAATTCACATGTCTAAATAAGGCACTACGAGTTACAGACCTTTTATATCCAAAGCCTATGCGCAATAACAACCAAGAAATTCATCTTCAACTTATTCAAGACTTTCTACAGGCTTATCCAAAGCATTTTGCTGAAGAAAAGTCTTTCAGTGATTTTCCAGTATCCCAAAGCCAAAGTCCATATAATCAAAAGCTTTCATCTTTCTCTGTTAGGAGCAATAATCCAATTTTAAAGGGGGAAAATCCATTTAATCTAAAGGTTTCATCTTTCTTTGTCAAGAAGAAGGATCCAATTTTGGGGGTTGCTGCACTGCATAAAGAAGGGTTAAAAATTGATGTTGCATTGCTGTCATATACATTAAGTGCTTGTGGATACAGAGAGAATCTACACTGTGGAGCTCAGCTTCAATGCGTAGCTATTAGAGAGGGATTTTCTGTGAATGTTTATGTTGGAAGTGCTTTGATTAGCATGTACTCAAAATGTGGAGATCAGCATTCTGCTTTCAAGGTGTTCAAGGAAATGCCTTTGAGAAATATTGTATCGTGGACTGCTCTTATTTCTGGATTTGCACAGGAAGGCCAAGTTGATGGATGCTTGGAACTTTACAGCCAGATGAGGAACTCAGCTCTTAAACCTAACGAGTTTACACTTACTAGTCTCTTGAGTGCATGTGTAGGTAGTGGTTTTCTTGTGCAGGGGAGAATTATTCATTGTCAAGCTGTTTTATGGGGTGTTGATTCATACATTCATGTTGCCAATGCACTCATCTCAATGTACTGCAAATGTGGAAATGTTGAAGATGCATTTTATGTATTTGGAGCAATGCATGATAAAGATGTTGTCACGTGGAACTCCATGATTGCGGGGTGTGCACTGCATGGACTAGCAAATCAGGCTATTTATCTCTTTGAGGAGATGAGAAAACAAAAGATCAAGCCTGATTGTATCACCTTTCTAGGTGTCCTTTCATCATGTCGTCATGCCGGTCTTGTTAATGAAGGACGCTTCTATTTCAGTACAATGCGAGAATATGGTGTGATACCCGATGTGGGCCATTACTCTTGCATTGTGGATCTTCTTGGACGGGCTGGATTGATGGAAGAGGCCCGAGATTTTATTCTAGTGATGCCGATACAACCCAATGCTGTCATATGGGGCTCACTTCTTTCTTCATGTAGGCTTCATGACAATGTTTGGATTGGTATAGAGGCTGCTGAGAGCAGACTTGCACTAGAACCATCCTGTGCTGCCACCCATGTGCAGCTTGCAAAATTATATGCAAGGGTAGGGTTGTGGGACGAGGTAGCAAAAGTGTGGAAATTGATGAAGGACATTGACGTAAAAACACACCCTGGATACAGCTGGATTGAGATAGGCAATGAAATCTGCAGGTTTGGTGTGAATGGCACTTCCAGCTCTAGAATGAGTGAAGTTCTTTCAGTTTTAGGGGTTTTGATGGATCACATGGCAGTTTCAGATGGTGTGTCAGAACTACATGAAGAGAGTCATGATGATGCGTGCTGCACATGACATTGCAGTCATAGAATATTGCTGTTATATATGTCACCTTCACTTGGTGAGTTAAAAGCTTCCCTTGTTGTCCTGATCATTAAAAAAAAAAAAAAAAAGGCTTCCCTTGTTGTAACATGATTCCAGGATTACACGAAAATGATATGAGAATTCCGAAGTATATGATTTTACATTTACCAACATTATTACAATAAGTCCCAATGTGCGTTAAGCTTCGTGGGGTATGGGGAGATCTAGATGTAGGTAGTCTTCTCCATACAAGCACTTATGCAAGCAAAGGGACCGATTCCGAGAGACTCACTTTACCGACATTATTGACGCCTTCTTTTTGGGCGCCAACCACTGGGATTTTGCATAACTCTGCAATTGTGCCATGAAGCTCTGCCACGGTGTAATTTATCAATATCTGAATGGAATATCCCTAGTTATAATAAAAAGGAAGAGTGAGAACCATAAGTTGACTGGAAGATTTCTTTTCCCTAAGTTACTTATTGCTTGTAATTGGTATATTCATGGAACACAGAATGCATGCTGTTAATGTTTTTGGTAGGTACTTACGTGCTGTCGGTCAAGCATTGTCTCTGCTATGTTGCATGCTCTATCGTTGCCTGCGCCTTGTTTCCTGGAGTGGCATCTGCGTATACTGTTGTTAATGTTGGTAGGGTTGGCTGTCGAAATGCTAGGCAGTTGTTTTGCTAGACGTACTGTTTTCTTTCACTGGAGGTCTAATTTCTTGGTGTTTGAGATGTGATATTAAGCATCCACATGTATCCTATTGACTTGGAGTATGAAGAAGTCTCTTGTTATCTTACAAAGACATTGTATGTGCTCACTTTTATGGGTTATCAGGTGTGTTGTCGAACTACAAATCTTGAGCTTGCATATAATTATGAAAGGGTTAAAGAAAGCATCATATTCTTCATGCTTAAACTTAGGATGATGTCATGAATTTATTATATGTATATGCAGTTATTTTTATTTATTTTTTATGAGGAAAAATAGGTATTTTGATGAAACTGAATAAAGGGATGGATGATAAGAAAGCATCTTACAAAAGATTATATACATCCTAAATACAAGCTATCCACGAGGTCAATAACATCCAAAAGCTCCCCTTGTCCCAAAAATAAAGAGTCTTCATGAAATTGTCTTTTGAGCGTTGAAGGGAAGTTTCGTCACCCTCAAAGAATCTTCGATTTCTTTCTGTTCAAGTCTTCCAAAATATCAGAGGAGGAACAACCATGCCTATCTTCTTTTTTTACTATTCTACCATGGAAGCCTTCCCAAGCCAAAAGATGGCTCCAAATGGAACTAGAAGTACCAAAGAAATGCCTAAGCAACTAAAAGCAAGGTCCCAGAGAGTTCTAGCAAACTGACAGTGAAGCAACAAGTGATCCACTGATTCAAGATCCCCTTTGCAATATGTACATGTAATTTGTGTTATTATTCTCAGTTGTGCATCCAATTGAGCAGTGTCATAACTATGAACTATCTATGACAGTCTGAATTCATCTAACAAAAACGAAATTGCTGCCTAGGTTATTATGTCTTAATCTCCCGACCCCAGGGCTGTAGGAAGTTTGGTTTGGTAGTTAGCACAATTCCATAATAGTTTGCACATCATGACCTGCTAACATAGATCTTTAATTCTTTTCATTACTAGGGTTGGAGTCAAAAGGCTGTCTGCTCTATGGAATGTGAGAGTTTCTCTCAGTGTTACGGTCTTGTGGGTCATCCCTTACTAGATCAATCAGTTTAGCAGGAACAGTGCAGAAATTGTTTCCTTGCAGTATTTGGTAATGAAGCTTTTCTTTCCTCTGGTATATCTTTTCTATGCTTTTTCAGGTAGCAGGATGTTGTAATTGTTGATACAAAAATAGGATTTGGTGGTTAAAAGTCATTTTCACTAGTGAAACTGAAATCAATTATTCTTTCTGGGATTTCCAAGGAGAACAGAGTTCAAGTTTCTTCTGATTATATGAAATTATTGTGGGCCATTTTCGTCCATCTAAGGAAATCTCTTGGAAACAAGGAAGTAGTTACCGAGAATGATTCTTAGAGCCACTAATTATAAAAATATTAATGTATGCTGATAGTCTTTTGCCATAGACTCACATTTTGTTCTTGTTCCCAGTCATTGCATTAATGTTCTTCTGACATTTAACCTTTTGAAGTAATCCTCTGGGCTAGTAACCAGTGGGGAATTACCAAATTCATGCTTGTTTGAAAATATTTTGTGAAACTATAGAAAAGTTGGTCAAGCCCTCCCCCCCCCCCGCCCCATCCTGTGTTGGGATAAGATGCATCGGCACTTTCTTTACCTGTTATTCTTTGCAGCCCCCGCCCGGGGGGGGGGGGGGCGGTTGCTGCCCGGGGGTCAAACTCGAGCATCGAGTAGATCCTGGCTGACTCCTTGCTACACACCAAGGGCTTCTTAGTGGCTGTCAAATATTGTTTTAGGTTTAGCATCATAGGATTGTGTTGTGACTTGTGTCTATACGACTGTTAAAGATGCCAAGTTTCATATAATTATCCATACATGTTAATATATGTAAGTTCTAAGGGATAAAGCTTGGGTAGTGGGATGCAAAAGCTAGTTAGTCCTAGCTAATTTGTTGCCAGATTTTCCTAAATTAGGCAATAGCAAGGTCTGAGAAACAAACCATGAGTAGATGATTGTATTGTCCATGATATTTATTGTGCATTATCGCATGACATTTTTGATCTCAACAGTTAAATTCCTGGCGTTAGGAGGACCAAGAAAACATCATTGGATAGCAGGTAATAGAAATTGCAAACATCTCTATATTCAGGATGACTGCAATGAATTTTAATCTTGCAGATATTACTAGTAGTTAGTGTGAGATTATTGAAAACAGCTACAGTAGCCAGAATAGGAATTCTCCTTACCTGTCACTAGTTGGGGAGGAATCATAAATGATAGCCATATATAAACTATAAAATTTGAAAAGTACCATTTCTTTTTTAGGAAAGGGGGGGGGGGGTTGGTAGAAGGGCTGCAGTTTAGCATTATAAGTTTAGAAGAAGAAGAAAGGGGGTGGGGGGAGAGAGATGTCACATTTGATCAATGGATGTATTGTAGAGTATTATTTTTCCAATTCATTTTCAGAGGCCTATCTATGTGTGATAGATTACACTCTATGGTAATCAAACTCTTCATTTCACTCTGGCTTGCATCAGTTACATGAGTTGGACACTCATCATTTTGATAAAGAACAATACTTGGATAGTTTAAACTAGATGACAAACCTACAAGTTTCATTGAAAATAATCAAGTGTTACATATGTTGGATTTTCAGCACTTGGACCGAGAACAACACTTGCATAGTTTAGATTAGGTGAAAACCCACAAATTTGATTTTTAATTATCAGGCTTGACATTTGGATACGTATTAGACACTTTCACCCCAAATTCAGGTAACATAGATGATACTTAGCTATTGTTATATTGTTGTGCAATTTGTTTTATCATGTTAAGTTATTATACTTAAATGAGTTATTGTTTTCAAATGACAGGGGTCTGAAGAATAACTGGGAAGGCAAGTAACAAAATAGCAGAATAAAGTGTGACTAATCTATAATAGAAAAAGCAATTGCATAATATTTGGCTTTCAGTTTGCAAGAACATTATGCTAAGAGTTGTCGACTACAACCGTACTATCTGATTTACAAACTTGATTTGCGCTTATGCATTTTCAGTAGTTATAACAGGATGTTAGTTTAAATTGATTATGAATGAGGGGAAAGACAAATTTTGTCCGTATTTTTAACCATGAGATATCAAACTCTCTTCTGTAGAAATATACTCAGAGTTTCAATAGCATTCAAGGCAAATGGCAATGTATATAGAATAGGTTACTTAATTCAATTTATATTGTCCTGGGACTTGAATTTCAATATTTTTTATCTGTCTATGTGTGTTTCTTTTGACGAAGAGAATGAATGCGTGGCATTTTATTAAGTGTTGAACTAACAAGGTGTGAGATTTTATATTTGATTGTAGGATTTTTGTTACTACATGAGCTAGTTGGTGAAAGTTACCTTTCTTGGTGCATTTGTATATGTGCAATAGAGCATGGTGGCCCATTTCAGAATCAGCAAGTTGCTTGCAGGGTTAAGATTGCTTACATCTAGATTTCCCCGGACTATGTTTGGAAGTGTGCACATTGTCCACCAAAGTGGTGGTGGTGATGTTGTGAACATGTTGACTTATGCCACAGGAAAAAATGACTCAGCTTTGCACACAATTTTATTGAAAAATATCATAGAATTTAGAAAATACTACTATCATTGAAGGCAAACAACCCCCTTGAAGTTATCAGCTTTCTTGGGTTATATATACCCCAACCCCATATCTACTTCCACACCAAACACTCCCTAAATTTTTGCACTAAATTGGTATGAGCTAGGAATAATATGGGAGGAAGTACCTTATCATTACTTTTCATCATTCTGATTGTAAACCAAGTAGCTGCTGCTACCAATCCCAGTTCTGAAGGTCTGTCCTACAATTTTTATGATGAGACTTGTCCTCATGTTGAGGACATTATCAGAGCTGTCCTTGCATCTGTTTTTGCCAGTGATCCCACCTCTCCTGCTGCTCTTCTTAGGCTCATGTTTCATGACTGCCAAGTTCAGGTGTCTCTTCGCCCCCCCCCCCCCCCCAAAAAAAAGGTTCTTCCAACTAGGTCATATAACTTTTTTAATTTATACAATTACATACAGTCAACACTGAGAGCTGATAGCTCAACAATATATCATTGCCTTCCTCTGGGTCTCCCAGGGCTCCTAATATAGGGATGGCCACTCCCTTTGTGAAGAGAGTGGGGGGGAAGAACCATCCCAGGCTCCCAGCTCTCTAGGGCCCACTCCTTCACTTATCTAAGCCCTTATGTATTTGTGTTTCCTGTGCTTTTTTTTGGCCAGGGGTTTTGTTTTGGGGGGGGGGGGGGAGAAGTAGTCATAACTCACAATTCTTATGTTAGGTTCAAACTTAGGAGTCACATTTGCCGTTGTACTGGTTGTATGTATTAGGAAATATATAGTTGTGCGTCTTATACTAGGTTGTGTTATGGTTACTTATATGCTAACTACTGTTCTGTTTGTAGGGTTGTGATGGATCAATTCTGATCGAATCATTGCCCTCAAAGCCATTGGAAATGGCGGCAAGCAAGAATTTTGGGATTCGAAAGAGGGAAGCCATAAATTTAATAAAATTTAGGATCGAAGTAGAATGCCCGGGACAGGTCTCCTGTGCTGATATTCTAGTTTTAGCTGCTAGAGAGGCAGTGGCAATATCAGGAGGTCCTAGTATTCAAGTTCCTTTGGGCAGGAGGGACTCACCCTTTTCTGCAAGCTCTGAATCAGCTGATGCTTCTCTTCCTCCAGCTGATATTGGAGTTGATGACGCCCTTGGCCTTTTTGGTAAGCTAGGAATGACTGCTGAGGAAGCAGTTGCCATTTTAGGTAAATTACGTTTACACAATTTACTCAAAACTTTTAGGTTCAATTATGCATATGCAGTTGCATTTCCTGGAGAGAATGAAAGCTTTCTCATGTGATTGTTTGGGAAAAGTTTCTAATTGCTTTTGTCAAGGGTGATTTATCTTGACCAGTTGGCCATAATTCCATAGACGCTGTTGCAAGTTATATTGGTGGTAACGGTGTTGTATGATAATAATGTAACTCGATGTAGTATAAATGTAGACACGCACTACACTACATGAAATGTTGGAAAACCAATGAAACGTGAGCATTAGAGCTAATAGAAGAGTTTTTAGTTCATTTTTCCTTTACTTGCGACTTGCGAGTATGCCCCTGTTTCAGGGAATCCCCCACCGTAATTAGCCCCATGGCCTACATGGTGGGAATGAGTCAGTAGAAGTGCAAGTTCAACTAAGTTTGTGCAGTAAGTAGCGAGCTGCTTTCTGTACTAAACAATCCTGGAGGCATTCCTGGTGACTGAGGATGCCAGGTCACCCAAGTTCTGAATTTCTGATTGAACAGATGGTTTAAAATATGCAACTCTGAATTCCAGGCCATTTTATTTTGATTTGAATCATTGTTAAAAATGCAGGGGCACATACATTAGGGATCACACATTGCTTAAATGTCATGGATCGCCTGTACAAATCATATGGGGAGAGGGCTGGTGAGATAAACCCTAAGTTTGAAGCAGTCCTGAAGGTGACTTGTCCTCAGTGGATAGCACTGACTCAAAACACAAGCTTTGTTTTCAACGATCCATCGACATTCCATTTTGATAATTTGTACTTCAAGAATGCTCTGGCAGGGCAAGGTGTGCTAAGGATTGATGCAGAGTTGCCTTTGCATCCTAAAACTGCGAGCATTGTCCAACAATTTTGTGCTGATCAAGATCATTTCTTTCAAGCATTTGGTTCTGCATTTGTCAAGCTTTCTCGTGCCGGAGTCTTAACTGGGACTCAAGGTGTGATTAGAAATGTGTGTAGTGCTGGAATATGAAGACCTTATGTGTATCTCACTCAAGAGGTAATTAGTACTAGGTTATGTGCTGGTTATCTTTGGGTAATAGGTACATCATCGATTTACCGTGTGAAGCGGCTGAATGGTAGTTTGATCCTAAAGAGGAAAAGGGTGGTCAACTAGTTTGAAATGAAATTTTCATATTAGCCGTTATTATATGAATGAAATTTCTGAAGGACCATTCTATGAATGAAATTTGCCCAATTTTAATTTATGGGTACATTTAAAATTATCATAGATATCATTTTACTGTGAATTTTACTGTAGATAGCAAAGTTGCTGTACTTTTCAAATAAAGATTTGAAATAGCTTAAATTAAAAAGAGCAAAATTAAGTGATCAAATTTTTGATTGTTGTAGCAAAGATCAGTACACTGTCCCTTCTAAGAGGTGCTTGCAAGGTTTATTGAGTTGATTACCAAATTTGTGCAATTGAGTTGTACATAAGATAAGAAAAACTATGTAAGAACTAAATTCAAATAATGTGGTAGTTATTTTTCAATTGTCGTTTTTCGAACTTAAAATTCAATTTTGCCTCGAATTTGAATATTTTCTAAAAATAAATATAATATTAAAATAAAATTAAAACTTTATTTTATTATTCAATGTGTTTGATCTAGATCCAAACAAATTATTTATTTATTTATTTATTATAAAGGATAAGTGACGTTTATGTTTGGACCTAGTAGTGTGCTAACCCAAATAGGATCATCATAATGTACATTAGAAAGAGAGGGAAATACACAATCAAGCCAAGGTCCAATGGAGATCATAGCCTATTCATATCCACAAATTTCATAACGGAATATTATGTCCCCCAAAATTCAAATCATACCAAGATCACCATATCAATTGAGTACAAGCTTTTTAGGGCTGTTTGGTGAGGAACGTGGAATGAAACTTGAACTCTCAACTTTTAAATTCCCTTCTTTATTAGGGTTTGTTCTTTTCGTGGTAAATTGCACATGTGGAATAGGAAGAAACAAAACAAAGTGTGACAAGAATGCACTTGAATAGGAAACAGTGGTTTTTTTTCGTACAGAAGTGGGAAGAAATGGAATAAAGTAGGGAATGAATGAAATAAAGTGGGAGAAAGATGGAATTATTGATATCAAGGTGTGTGAAGGAGTTGGAGGTGTGGAAAGGAATGGAAGGTCGTGAGAACGAGTGGTATTCACCTTTAAAAAATGAGAAGGAAAGAGAATGAGTAAAATAGAGTAGGAGAAATATGAAATTATTGGTATCAAAGTATGAGTGGAAATTGGAGTGAGTGAAAAGGAATTAAATGGAGTAGGAGAAAGATAGAATTATTAATATCAAGTTCGAGAAGAAATACAAGGGAGTGAAAAGGAGTGAAACATAATTGAAATGAGTGGTATTTATATTTAAGAAATGGGAAGGAAAGGAAAGAAATATGAAAAAATAAATTAGCCAAGATTTTTGGCACAAAAAGATCATACCTTCATTTGATTAAAGTTTTAAGGGAAATAAACTTATATTTAGGAGTACCAAATTCCTCTAAATTGCAAGAGACTTTTTTTTTTTTTAACAATGTTTAACGGGCCTAGTTCATCAGGTCCTATATTAGGGGTATCTAATAGACCTTAACAGATCAAGGGGTAAAGGGTACCAAAGTCCAAGCAAACTGCTTAGGAATCCAGCCCAACCACAAAGCTTTGTGCACAAAGCATAACATTCGCGTCCCCCCCGAGTTGAACCCAGGTGGGGAGCGTGGGGGAAGGCAGCAGTGGCCAATTAGGCCAACTGCTCTTCGGTAAATTGCAAGGGACTTGAGCACTGCCTTATCAGTATAAACATATGCAATGATGAGTCAAAATTTTGAATGACAAGCTGAGATTTACCACCTCCACATCACTCTATAAACATATTTTTTTGACTCTTAAGCTTTCCTTTCCGCAATACAAACTCATAATTTTGACACATCAAATAAAATAATACTTATGAACTGATCATGTGTGCTATTCGCCAACCCCCCCGCGATGATATTTTGGATTAAAAGATAGAAGAAAAATAAAATCAAAAGGGAAACTTTTGTTTGTTTGTTTGTTTGTTTGTTTTTTTGATCCTTGTCTTTCATTCTTTCGCTTTCCCGGTTCACCCAAACCCAGCTGCAGACGAGAGCGAGGGAGAGAGAGAGGCATCGTTGCCAAATTGATTGTGTACGCCAATCAAATTCATAGAATCGAGATTGATTCCAATTTTTTGCAGAAAAGTTTCACGCTTTCGAGCTTCGAAGTCTTTTTTTTTTGGGCGGCATTTTAAGTGAGAAATTGTAGTTTTAAGGTATCTGGCGGGTTGGATTAGGGATTCCCCCATCTTGTCTATGCGTTGAAGAGTTTTTAGAATTTGTGAGTGCAAGCAATATGGATAAGAAGGCCTTGTTTCGTGCTAAGGTAAACGAGAAGCTGCAGAAAAAGCGCATCGATTCTCCTCTTGTGAGGTTTGCTATTTTCTGCTCGTTGTTTCGTTAAAATTTTTTTGCTATTCCTGATGGGTTCTTTTTTTCCTTCCGCTAGAGTGGAAGAATTGATTGGTTTTCGACTTCATTGTGTATGAAAAACCCTAACTCAGGGATTTCAGAAAGTCCCCAGAACCCTGTTTGTTCGGTATTTGTGTAGTTCTATGTTTCTTCATTTAGAAGACTGCCTGAGGTCCTTGCTCATTGGAATGATTGCATCCTTTATGCCCATTATGTTGAGAACTCGTGTATGTGCCTAACTGACACTCAAAACTTATAAGAGACTAACATATATAGGGTAATGCTAAAAAGCTTTTTGTTTAAAGCATGTAGTGCTTTTCGTGATACACTGTCAACTGCCAATGGTGCCTTAATTAGTGTATAACTCTTATTGATTTTGCTTCGCCATGTATAGAATTGGTAGCAATTCTGATGGTGTTTGTTTGTGGGAAGTGGATGATTGGGGAATGTTATCGCAAACTTCTTTCTTTATGGTGGAGGATGGAATGATTATGCTTGTAATTCTGGAAAGGGGGTGTTTGTTTTTCTGGGTAAGTTAGAGGACGACTGAGATCATTACCCTCTAGACTTCCCGAAACACAAAGGCTATGCTTTGGATAAACTATTGTGCAATTGGTGGTGATCTGTCCTCCAATGCATTCAAATTGTTTCTTACTAGAGGTTTTTCGTTTATTCGTTTATAGAATTGGTGATCAATTTAGCAAAAGATATTTCTAAAGCAGAAAAAGAACAAGTAATGGAGCCTTTCTCTGTGAAGTAAGCCAACGTTTGCACCATTGGCATACAATGTACCTGAAATTCGGTACAAGTGTTGGATATGCATATGTGGAGTGTCAGACTGGGGCTTTTTCAAGAAATTGCGGTTATGCTGAGCTTAAGCGAAACTGTCAAAGTGTCATACATATGTTCAAGTGTTGTGTGTCCAACATGGGTACGCCAGGATGAAATGAAGATTGCAAGTAACGTAGATGGCATTTTTGTCTTAATTTCTAAATGAGGATTACAAATCAATTGTTCAGCCCATTAAAAGCATTTTCTTTCTCACTGCTCTGTTCTCTTCTCAATTTTTTTTTAATAAGAAAAATGGATTAGGCTTGTCCCGTCTACTTTGGTCTATTGTCGGTACCTTCATGCCTCATTTATTTGCTGGACTTGTTGGTCATAGAAAGATCCAAAATACATGTTGTCATGATTCATGTGTGTATTAGAGCACCAAGCCAATGACCCATATAGAATCTACGCATGGAATCTTGTTGTCTTTCTTGATTCTTCTTTTATTTTTAAATTTTCTCATGTGCAGGTACAATGATCAGGATAGGCCTGTTTGTCGAGTATGTGATGTTGTCTTAAAATCTGATTCTGATTGGATTGCACATCAAGCCTCTCGTAAGCATCATGAGGTAATGTCTTGACACCGAGGTATTCTTAGTTTCTGATTCCCATTAAGTGCTTATGTGGAGTGGACAGTTAGTTGTTTGTTTTGAAGTCAGTATTCTCCTTTCCTTTATTTGGTTGGGACTTGGGACAGTTTGGGTGGGGTGGGGGTTGGGGTTAAGTTGGGTGGGGGCCGGGGGGGGGGGAGCTTTATAGAACGTTTTTGTTCTGTCCTTGATTGGTTGAGAACCAAATGATGAATTCTAGTACTCTGGTGAGGTAGACCTCTTGGATTGTTGTTTTCTCAATGAGCAGCACTTCGAAGTTACTTTTAGGATAGATGTTGAGGGATTGTGCATCCATTTTTTTTGTTTGCGAGGTTAAGGGTACCGGTCGCTATTTTGGATCCTCAGTTGGTGACTGTTGTTGCTTTTAGTATAGGCACGAACAGAGAAATTTAAGCTAGAGAACTACATACTTAATTATAGACTTCTATCAAGTGTTTATTGTATGAGCTATGTAGTTAACTGTGCACTTCCATTGCACAAGGCATTGATACAGGAATCAATTCCTGAAGCCCTTCCAACATGCCTAATGCATATTAGATTTTCATAAGTATGTATCCAGTGCTTGCTTGGGTTTCTGTTAGCAAAACATGGCTACAACTATGAATTTATGATTAATTTGTGGCTGAGGAATCAGAACAATTTCAATGATTTATTGTGAATGATAATCTTTCTAATCCCTAATATATGATAAAAACCCATGATGCTCACTATAGGCCGAGTCCTAGATTCATTCCCTATCAGGCCTGAACGGTGATTGCATTAAAATCACATTCAACTATCTATGTTGTGAAGAAGAGTCCCCAGTATTGATACTCTTACAAGAAAAGCCTTTGGAACAAGAGAAGTGTCAATTTAGGAGAAACCCCAATGCCTTCTATTCCTGAATTTGAGGGCAAGCAAACTTCATGTCCCGCATAACAGGAAGTAACTCTAAAAGTTCTATGAAATTACATAGTTTCTGATCTTGTGATAAATTCCTGCTGTTGTCCTTTTAGATTAATGTTCTTCTCAAATTTGTGGTGCTTTTGAATTCTTGCTTGTATCTTCATTATTCCTGTCATATTGTTCGGATATTTCCATGATTCATTCTGGTATACATGCGGCATGCTTATATTTGAATAATTTTTGCTTTGGCTCTAATAGCAGTGGTTATTTCTCAGGCAATAAACAATCTCAAAGCTAGTGCTTCTAAGAAAACTGTGGTTAACAATCCAAAAACTGGTACTGCTAGAGAGTTACCTAGGCCTCCAGAGGATCAACCAGTAAAGCCTAGCAATGCTAAACTCGGAATGTCTTCAGATGCACCGAAATTGCGGCCGTCGGCTGTGCTTCCTGCTGATTTCTTTGACAACCAGGATGCAAAAAGGCGAAAAGCTGGTAGGCACCTGTAATAGGCCCCTTTTTGGTCATTTCAGCTCCTCAAATAAATTCCGTAGGGTGTTATGTTTGTGGATTCTCAATCTTCACTGACTTCTGGTTCTTCGTTATGTAATTGTTGTGTGCTAGATTCTGTGTCTGGCACTCTGAGCTTTCCATCATAGCAGAAAAGTCCTAGAAGGGAATAGAAATAATTGCATCACATCCTTATTAAAGAAGACTAATAGTATGATCCACCTTACCATGTGTTTATCGAGGAAGCAACATAAGCCCCATTTGATAACAGGTGTAAATGGAAGTCCAACTTTGCTGCAGCAACTGAGGAAGTTGTAATTGCATCTGCATCTCTGTCCGACTTGGCTTATAGCATAGTGCTGAAACGTGGAGAATTTTTATTCCACCGTTTCTACATGGGCTGCATTTTTGTTAATGGACTTATTTGTCATATGTTCATTAGGTCAAAATTGGCTAAGTATATTACTTGAAAATGATTGATTTCTGTTAGGTGATAATTGTGCCTGTTTTCTTTTTCTTTCTTAAAATTGGTTTAGTGTCAGAAACCTTTCAGGTAAGAAAACTTTATTGATTGACTTGCATATCTAGGATCTGGTCAGGCAGATCCAGTTGATGCCATCAAGGGAGATGTGCCATCTAAGACTGCAATTCCTAGCAAAGGTGAAACGAAACCAGCAAAAGTAGCAGAAAATGTGAACGCTGACGCAGGAAATGCGCAATTAAAGGGAGCTTTACCCGAAGGTTTCTTTGATAACAAAGAAGCTGATCTACGTGCACGTGGTATTGAACCCATCAAACCAGATATCAAGTGGGTTCATACATTTGACTTTTTAAAATATTTATGCTGCCATTTTCTACTTTCTTGTGTGTACTTTAGTCTTGAGATAGCTGTCTGGATAGTCTGTCTAACAGATGCCTGCAAACACTACTTGTCTGGAGAGGTGATTGGAAAAATATCTTTTGTTATGCCTCTATTGACAGAGTACGCCTATTTATGCAACCATATAGTTCTGGGCAGGAAAAACAAAATATCAACATAGGGGATGTTAATTGTCTGGATGTGTAATTCTTTACTCTTTATGACTACCTTAAGAAAACTCTGAACTTCAGAAGTAAGTCCTGAGCTAGACCTGCAGAGACTTGTTTTATTGTCATATTTTTTTACTGCATACCTGCATAGATTCTCTTTGTGTAATGGCACAAAATTCCAAATGATGAACAATCAACAGTTTGCCTTTTCTGTTAAAGGGAGCATGTCTGTTGCCATCTGGATTGACAATAAATGTGGTGTGACAATTGGATTTTATATGGCTGCTAATTATCATTACTTTTTTACTGAAAGACAATTTTTTGAAACCCTTTCTTTCTTGTGTGATGATACTAAACTTGTCCTAATATGGAACCAACTCTGGGCTTTGGATGATAATTCACCTCAATGTTCATATTTTCTTTTGGTTCCCTCTGGTCTGCCTCTGGTCTGCATTGATGTCTCATAGTATGAAAGGAATGTGTGTGTGAAAGAGGAGCAAGGGAAGGAGGGGGGGGGGTTCAAGACCTCACAAGGGGTGCTGAACTTTTATTTTCCTTGATAATACATCAATAAGTTTCCAGTTAGAGATAAAGTGACTAGAATATCAAAAAGGCAAATCTAAAACATGAGGTCTCTATGGGACTGATCTTTTCATAGCTAAATATACTTGGCAGGTGGTAAACAAATGGCACTTTCTTGGGCCTTGGCGATTGCATGACTGCATGTGTCTGTTGCATTTGTTTTAACGTGTGCAGCTTATCCTCACCACTTTGCTTCATGAATATGTTGTCTGTGGCTATGCCTGAATTGTGTTATGGTCATGGTTGATGACTAATCTATAATCTCGATCAGAGACGAGTACAAGGAATTTGAAAAATCGATCCAAGAGAACTTGGCAGAGGTGGACAATCGTCTTGAGGAAGAGGAGGTGAAGCTCTTTGGTTTTCTTAATTGAGTTCATTGTTGATCGTATTGGGTTCATGTAGCAAGCAATGATTCATGGAAGATAATATATATTTTGAAGCCATCATGGAAATGGCTTGGTTGGAGGAAGCCAATTTTCATATTGGGCAGCTAGGTTCGAATCCCAAAAGCACGAGGAAGTCAATTACACCCCCCCCCCAAAAAAAAAAAACCCCTCTCGGGGGCCCCCCCCCCCCCCCCCCCCCCCCCCCCCCCCCAGGGAAAAGGGAAGAGAGGGAGCATGTGAAGAAGGGGGGGGGGGTTCTAACTTGTGTCTCAATAATGATATCTGACTTCGGCCTTCTATCATGTGTCTGTGTTTGGCATTCATAGATTGATGCTGCTGAGCTAATAGAGGAGGAAGAAACGATAGAGCAAAGGTCAGTTGGAAACTTTGGACCACATCATATGCCCTTATGTTATATATCAAATATCGTTCTATTCAGTCTTTTATCTTGCTCTATTTGCAGGACTTACTGGGATAGAGTGGAGATGTTGAAGAGAAAGAAAGCTGAGTTACTTTCTGCCAAATTGTCAAGAGCTGGCAATGCTTCTGATGTCGCTGGAACAAAGTCAGAACAAGATGGATCATCAAGCGATGATGATGATGATGATGATGAGAGTTTCACAGTTGATTGGAGGGCACAGCATCTGTGAAAGGACATCGGTATACTGTCACTTTCTTGTGGTTCTTCATATTTGGCGGCAAAGTTAGGGGTGGGCTGTTCTAGCTCAGCTTGGCTAAGCCTACCTCAGCCTGAACTAGTTCTGAGTGATCCAGCAGTCCATATCAGGGTTTGTTCTGGCTTATCCGACCACATCAACTTCCCACCCTGGGCAAAAAAGGAATCTAGGAGAAGACTTAGTAGCCGAGACTGAGCCAATTTGAGTAGGTCGATTTGCACGTTGAACTTGGCTGCCAAGTGAAGCTAGGCTAGGTTTTTGGGGAAGCTGAAATGAGCTACAGTCTGACAAACCCAGCAACCTGGATTAGATTGTTCAGTTTGGCAGGCCTGGCTGTGAATTGACGTGTGGATCCTGGAAGCCACCACTCTGGACTGACTTGTTTATTTTGTTAGAAAGGCTTGCTTATCAGTTTTAACAGCATGGTCGGACTTACTGATAACCTTTATGCTCCTATTGGCATTGCAGATCAAAGCACTCTGTTGATTGGATTTCTGTGAAGAGGAACCAGTCTTTCCTCCAATCTTGGTCTCTGTTTGCCATGATCCTTGAAGCATGAACCCAAAAGTGGTCACCAAACTGTACGATTATGAGGAGAGTTGATTACAAAGAGTTCATACTGTAATTGTCAGCTGTTGAGGATCTTGGAATTGACAAGCCCAAGAAATTTTGTACATCTGCACTGACTTGTACATTCACTGATTAAGTTGTCAGAACTGCAGAATTTAATGTTACTTAACCAAGAAATTTTGATGGTCTTCTTGCAAGTTGTTATTTGAGATTTACCCAAATGTCATAAGTAACTTTGGCGCAGGCTGGTATGATGCAATTGGTGAATACTGGATGAATTTTTTGGTCCCTGAGCAACTAATATTGGTCAAGAACTTGAAATTTTCTAAATATTTTTTTCTATTTTTAAATTGAAATGGCGATAACTCTACTGTTGGGACAGGCAAACTCAGTATATGTCTTATTATTATTACGGTTATAAATCAAGTGACGATTGGGGTGAACAAGTTTGGATTTCCTGGCAGACTACCAATTTGCCCCAATAATGAAGGCTGCCAGCCTTGGAGTAGGGAGATGGACCGTCCTCCATTAGCGCTGTAATGAATGATAAGTCTTCCCAGTGGCAGATTCTGCTCTCTAAGTTCTAAATGGTAGATTGGGGTGTGCTGGAGGTGGTGGAAGTCTTCCTATCAATTTGACAACGGTCTGTATCATATAATTGATAATTCTCATCCGTTAGACCAATTTGCAGGTGAATATTGTACTTAATTGAAAAGACAAATTATTTTAAAAAACATTGTTGTCTCTTACCTTATAATTCTCATAAATTTTTATTTTAGTTGATTATTGAAAAAAAATAACAATAATATAAAACATAAAGTAACCTTCACATAACCTCTATGATATTAAACGTTCACGTAACCTCTATGAAGCTTATTATCAACAGTAGTATTTGTGATTTGTAAGCCGCACGTATCAATTGTACACTTCATTCATCGTTAAAAACTTATCAAATTTTAGAAAACTAAAAAAATAAAAGATCATTATTTATTATTCTGCTATTTCAAATGAAGTTTTTACTTTCTTCATTCAATAAAGAAATTTCGACAATATTGCTTTGTTATTGCCCCCCCCCCCCCAAAAAAAAAATTCATAGTGCTATTGGACATTCAATTGCAAAAAAATTCATAGTGTCATTATTCTTCCATCTATTCAACAGTCATCTTATATTCAATCAACTAGTTTAATCTTATTTTTTTTTAAAAGGCTATTGTACCCCATTAATTCCAACTTTGTGGGGACTGGAATCTATTAATCTCAACTGAGAAATTAGATGGTATTGCTTTCAACTTTGCCTATTTATTTTTCTTGCACCGCCACCGACTCCAACTCTGTAGTTAGATGATGTGGCTAGCCAGAAGCACACATGGGCAGTGGTTGAGTCAATTTTTTTTAATGACACGTCAACAATATATGTGTGTGTGTGTGTGTTCAAAATCTGTATAATTGAAAAAGATAAATTTGGACTATTTTTTAGCTTGGATTGTACGGACTAAAATGCATTTCTAAACTTCATATGCTCTGTTTATATATAATAGGTAGTCTACGATTTTTAAATTTAGGGTCAATCGAAACTAGTCTCTCTGTAATTTTACAATTTAGGGGTAAAATTGTAACATCAAACCCCTCAAACTTGGTCTGGTGACTAAATTTTTGGAGTATTGGATTTGCATTTGATCTGTGTGTGTTGGGGATGTATATATACACACACATATACACACACACATATATGAGAGCATGTTTATACATAACATGTAAAAAGAAGTTGACTCAACCACTGCCGACACGTGCTTCCACTGAGTCGTGTTATCTGACTAGTAAGTTGGGTTTGGTGGTGGTGCAAAGAAAGTCAATAGGCCCAAAACTGACAGCAATGACGTCTAATTCTTGTTTTGAGATTAATGACATCAATACATCTAAACTTAAGACTATTGAGGTCCAACAACCTTTTCTATTTAACATGGATAATTTTTTTTAAATTTTTTTTATCTACATGAGCCATTAAAGGTAATGGAGGAAGGAAGAAAATTCAACTTAAAGTCTACTGCACAAAGCAACCCATTGTTTATTTATATTAAACTGAGACTTTATTGATGTAATAGAAAGCTACATGACCTACAACATTAAAAATTATCTTCCTTTTTAAATGGATCCAAATAAATGCCCCCCCCCCCCCCCCAAAAAAAAAAAAAACATGAACAAAACATTGAAAATTGCATCACAGAGTCGAAGCCGGCCCGAGCGGGCCCATGCACGAACAATTGCCCCTATCCATTATTTAATTTCAAACCAAAGCACGAAACTTGATGAGGAGAACAAAGAAACAAGTTGAGTAAACTAAATGCATTTTTGCAGTCGAATTGCAGCAATCCAACAGCAGAAAAACTCAAGGGGGGAATGGTTGTGCACTTTCAAAAATATTCGAAGTTCATCCCAAGTTTGCACAATTCGGTATGAGATTTGAAGTTCTTACTTCAACTGGGGTTGCAAAAGGACTAAAGAAGGAATGAAATCAAAGATGGTATGCTGTCAATCGAGTTGGGCATGACACAAGTTCTCAAATTTGCCTCGGTCGCTCGTGGGTTCACCTAATCTAAGCTTGAAGAATTCGGTATGAGATTTTCTTTGTTGATTTCGAATTTTTTTTGGGTATAAATTTATGTGTTTGATCTTTTCTGAAATTACTCAGAATCAAGTTATGAAGTTGGAATATTGGTGAGTCAGTTAACCAATTTGTTTTGCTTCTGAAAAATGGAAGTCCTTACCTGGTCTTAATGATGCCCCATTGGCCGAAATTCATGAGAGATTTTTTTTCCCTCGATTTTGGTATGCTATTGAGCAAATTGGAGGAAAGCCCGATTGCTGAAATTGTGCATATTTGTCAGATTTTTTTGAAATTGATGGTATATATCATATATGTGGTTGGATGTGTCTTGGGTTCACCATCTTTCTTTCTCTACTTGGGATATTGGGAGGATGTGTATTATTGGGAAGTGAAACTGAGTAGGGTTTTCTCTTTTTGATTCTTGATTACTTTGTTTCAGTAAAACCTGTGATTACAATCTGCAATTATGGACTAAAAATGAATGAGGGATTTTCTTCTGGGGAGTGAAATCATGCTTAGTATTAGATACTGATTTACTAGTTCTGTACAATGTCAATATTATGCTTTTTACTCATACTTGTTATCTTTATTCTTCTTTTTTTGGGGGGGGGGGGAGAGGTGGGGGGACTCATGCACTGCAGTTCTTTTGAATATGGGGATTATGTGGGTGGAGGAAAATTTTGTGCCAAGACTAATTAGTATCTATATCTACTGCATAATCTAGGTTGAAGATGAAAACACTGGTGCAGAGGCGAAATAGTTTGCTGCAGAAGCTCAATAACAAAAGAAATCTAGACTTGTGTTCTCTTGTTATTGCTTCTGGCACAAAGTTGTTGAAACAAACAGCTTCCTGTCATCCACATAGAAAGGGTGAATCCACTGGAAAAAAGTTGTTCCAGAAGAAAGAATCAAATAAAGGCCAACTAAGAGATTCTTCAAAGAAGCAAAAACACGAGGTGTTTCATGGTGGTCAATCTTTATGCTCTACTTCCAAGGATAAGGGGAAGAGTGAGGTGTTGCAAACCCAAAAATTGAAGAGACAAAGAAGACATAAGAAAAAGAGAACTCCGCTGGTTCTTGATGAGACTTCTCAATTGCAGAGAAGGGCAAGATACCTATTGATTAAACTGAAGTTGGAGCAGAATCTCATTGATGCTTACTCAAGAGAAGGTTGGAAAGGTCAGAGGTACCAGGATCATCCAACATTTCTTTACTGTTAATTTGACTTTGTGATGGAAGAACATAGAAACTTGCTCTTGCATGATTTGGCGCTTTAGTTGTCTTTATAATGCATTTTTTCTCATTAAAGATATGCAGCTTTCATATTCTTCCAACCTCACCTTAAAGGGTGAATAAAAAAAAAAAAGAAAAAAAGAAAGTGGTCTACACTTTGCAACTATGAGCTGTTCCAAAATTTGTTATTGTATAAGTGACTCGCTACCATCATTTTGTTAACAGTCGGGAAAAGATTAGGCCTGAAAGGGAGCTACAGAGAGCAAAGAAGCAGATATTGAAAAGTAAGCTTGGTCTCCGGGATATTATTCAACAGTTGGATTTACTCGGCTCTGTTGGGCAGATTGATCGTTCTCTGATGGCTCCAGATGGCTCAATCCATCATGAACATGTAAATATGTGCTTTATCCCATTTTGTTTGCTTTGTTTTGTGGTTAATTTGGAGGATTTGACCCGTGTGCTCTTACTATATAGCACAATTCAGTTTGTGGCAAAGACCTATCCTTTAGCATGTTATTGGGCATCCAAGGGGCTGTCTTTGGTGATAGTCCTTTTGAACCAATGTCTCTGTTAGTTATTGCACATCTTGGTCCAATGTAATTGTAGTAGATGGTCCTCAGTATGGATGTCAAGACATGTTAAGTGGACTGCTTGACATATTCTTTGAATAAAAAATAGGACTAACCCCTCCCCTCTCTTTTTCTACTTGTAGATATTCTGCAAAAAGTGCACATCTCAGGAAGTTTCAGAGGACAATGATATCATTCTATGTGATGGCACTTGCAATTGTGCTTTCCATCAGAAATGCCATGATCCTCCATTGGCAACTGAAGATAGTAAGATATTATGTCTCCTTTTGCATGAAAATTTTTATTGTCTAATTAGGTATTTTCCTGGAATTAACGTATCTTTTCCTCAATGTCGAAGTTCCTCCTGAAGGTGAAGGTTGGTTTTGTAAATATTGTGATTGCAAGATGGAGATTCTAGAAACAATCAATGCACATCTCGGGACTCTGTTCTCTGCTGATAGCACTTGGCAGGTTTAGTTCCAGAAGGCTTTTCTTCGCTTCTGTTCTCCGACTCTGTTTATCAAATGACTGATATGATTCCTGGTGATTTTATGTAGGATATTTTTAGAGAAGAAGCCCTTTTCTCTGAAAATGGGACCAGTGATTTTAATCCTGAAGAAGAATGGCCTGATGATGAGTCTGATGATAATGATTATAACCCGGATGGAGATGGCAGTGATTGTACTGGCAGGTCTAGCACAGAGTACAGAGACTATAATGAGGACAGTAGTTCAAGCAGCTTATGTTGTTCCTTAGAGAGTGAAGTTTTCTCTGAATCTGAATTCTCTGCAGAAAGAAACAAAATCTCCTGCAATCTATTCCAGTTGCATTCGAACTGTGCTATGGACGCCAATGATCATGAAATTATTAATGGTCCCAGGCAAAGAGCTGCAGTGGATTATAAACAACTGTATGACGTAAGTTGTCCTGATTCCCAAATTTAGAAGTTCAGATACATTGTGGAAATTCAGTTGTATCTGCACGGATGTACTAGTTTTCTTCATAAAGGTTCTTGATGCCTTTTCAAGCACAGCTGACTTGCACATTTTGTACCTAGTAAAGGTGGAATTGAAACCAGGAACTTTTCTATGAGTGGATTTATTTTAGTTTTCCATATTGCCAACTGAGCTCGGACATTGATATAATTCCTTTGGGTCTGCCTAAATCTATTCTAAATCTAAACAATGAAAGTGCCAGGGTAGGACTTCGTTTAAGGAAAGGTTTTTAACCCATATTTGCTAGAACATCATCCTCAAGAAGGTGACCATTTTGACTGTGGTGGAGAAATTTATGTTCAACATGATAGCCATAAAAAGCTCATACTTTCACCACAGGATTGAATTAATTTCCATTCAATGTGCTTGCTGCAATTAATACTTGAGTCCTTTTTGGTAGTGTTTTTTCCCCCATATAGGTCTTTTTTATATTTCCTTATTTCAGAATCTAGTTGCTTGGACTAGTGTAGCTTGATGTCTTTAGATAATGATGATCTGACTTGCACACTAACACTGCGGGTTCATGACATGGGTTCGAATAATATTTTAAGCCATAATTTGGCTTGGATCCATCCGACCTGAGAAATTGTTGAATTTAGTGTACAGGGAACAAGCATGTAATGTTGTCTTTTTGATTGAGTTTGAACGATTCCTGGGCCAATTGGATCACTAGCCAACAGATTAACATACATAGTGCCTATTTGAGTAGATTGCTACATAATAGACTTGACTGTTAGATAAGCAAAATGAAATACTCAAAATATAATTTCACCCCTGATCATTCTTTTATGAGCATGAATACTTCCTTTAAAAAGAATATGTATGTGTATAATTCTTGTTTGGCAGAGTACTAAATGGTTCCATGGCGACCAAGGTGATAAATAATCTTTCTCCTGCTTGCAGGAAATGTTTGGAAAGGAGACTACAGCAGGTGAATCATTTAGTGAAGATGAAGATTGGGGCCCTCCTAGAAAAAGGCAGAGAGGAAAAGAATCTGATGCAGCTACCACCCTTATGACTCTATGTGAAAGAGAGGTGAAACAATCAAGTTTTGTGGAAGTGGAAAAGAATCATCTTCCAAATTCAACAGCTAGAAAGCAATTGTCAAGAATTCCTAGTGATGCTGTGAAGGTAGCCAATTTTCTAGGCAGCCCAGACCTCCCCTTTCTCGGTCCAAAATGCACACGCGCACGCACAGAGAGGACACCCACCTTAACATACCAGCTTAAGAAATAATTTCCTTGTTTGTTATAAGTATGCTGATTTGTTGTGTTTATTTTTTCAGAAGCTTCGTGAGTCATTTGCTGAAAATGAGCTTCCCTCTAGAGCCACTAAGAAAAAGATCTCAGAGCTTGTGGGTCTTGAGTATGAGAAGGTAAAATAATTCTAGTTATTACACTGAAGCAACAAATGGATCTTGCATCAAAATTATTGCTGCATTCCATGTCTGAAATAATAGTACATTTTGGTTAGTATTCACTCCCTCATACCGGTCTTCTTTAACTTGGAATCATTTTGCAATGTCATATTAGTTCATTTGTGTGCTGGTGCATTTGCTCAAGCACTAGTTGATCTTCTGTTAATTAAAGCCATTTAGATTGCTTCCAACTTTTTTTAGTCTTCACTTCTCTCTCTGTCTCTCACTCTCTAAACTCCTAGTGTGGGTCCCAACTTTAGTCTGCACCCTTTGTAATAATAACATTATGTGGCATATGAACAGGTTGACAAATGGTTCAAAAATGCACGCTACATGGCCCTCAAGACTAGGAAGGTGAGTCGCTGAATTATTTTAGTCATTGTTTTTGTGATAATGTCCTTATCAATTATATTTGTGGAGGTTCAGGAGTTATTTTCTTCAAGTATCCTTTTATAGTTGCAGAAAGTTATTCTTTTGAAGGTACCTCGTGTATGTTTTTATGCCCTTCCTTTTCAAGTCCTTATTTTTTAAAATGAATGATGTTGAGAAGAGTCTGAGAAGATTCCCCGCCCTACCATGTCTGACATTCTCTACATTACATCCTGTTCTTAAACACATCACTTGAAAATAATCCTATTCCTTTCCATCTGAGTTGCATTGGATCTGATCCAGAATTGCTCCCATCTGGTAAATGTGCTGCATGTCACATGTAATCTGGCTTTCTTGTAATACCAACTCATTGCACTGCTTGTGCATTTGCCGCAGGCAAAAAGAGATTCACACAGTTGTGCTTTTGACAAATCAGAATCAGAAGCTGATAAATCATCTGAGGTTAATATTTCAAAAGGCTCATCCTTGTGCATTTCGGCACATAAGAAGAACTGGTTAAAGAGAGTTACTTGGGAAAGAACTATGAAGACTTTGCTCAGCCCTCTAAAAAAGCAGCTGGCAAAGAAAAAATCACCAGCTAATGCCAAAGTAGTATTTCATCTTTTAACGTTCTTCAATTTTATTTCCTTTCCAACCTGTGACATGCTTTGTGGGTGGCATAATCAAATGAACATCTCTAGTTGCTGAAGTTAGTAGTCTTTTTCCTGTATATGGCTTCCTCTGTGGTGCATTTACATAGCAGGACTAGGCTACTAGCATATGTGTAGCATATCATAGATTCTTGTTCCTGGCACTAGAATATCGTCGTGCGAAGTTTCTGGCCCAATATGGTAATGTGAAATTGAATCACCATGTGGTTAGTATTTCCTGGTTTGGCCGACAATTATGTAATCCATTGAGCCAGTTGCTCTGACCTACCTCCATGGGATCTTCCTATCCTTTCATTTCATCTGGAGGGAAAAGGAATAGTGAGATTCTGAGGGGATGAGGATTGGAAAGATGTGGTGACAACAATTTTCGTGGTTCATCACGTTTTTTAACTGCACATGACAATTTACTAGTGGAAAGAATGGGAACAGACTAAAGAAAAAAAATGATTCCTTTCACGACTAGCGAGAGTTAGGCCATGAACAGTTGCTTGATAAGAGGGAGTGCTGTGCTGTTTCACTGGTAAGTAGTTGCTATTATGAAAAAAGGTGGTGCCTTTTAACATCTAGAGAATCTGAGGATAGAAACCCAAGTACTGGATCTATCTTTAATCTAATTGGTTGGTGATCCGTTTTTTTATTTCAAATGTTTTCTTTGAGAGACTTTGCTTGTCAATTGTGAGATTCCAACTTGACGAAATCTTGACCTACTCCAGATTTGACCTCAACAGTATCAATAAGAATCTTATTGTGATTGTTTCTGGTATCATCATTATCAGTCCTCATTTGATGTTCTATTACCGTTGAAGTTGTTCTCATCTCATTTTCTTTAAGTGATAAAAGTGTGATTAGTGAATAAGTACCTAATAGAAGCCAATATGGTCCATGTTGAAGTAGGGGTACAGGGGGTGATCTAGACTTTGCAGTCTTACTCATGTAGACCAACTGTTTCCAAGGGACAAGGTAAAGAATAGTGAAGATTGCTCATAATCTCAGGACATGATGCTTGACCTTAGTGGCAATTAGCAAGTATACATAAATATGAGCATACTACTTGTCATTTGAAGTGTTGATTTTACTACTTGTCATTTGATGTGTTGATTTCACCCTATACATGAGGTGCATGATTCTGAATTTTATCTTATTAAAGTTTGGGGATGTTCTGATCTAGGACTCAAACTCGTCACGAACATAGTTCCCGGGAATGTCAAATTATCTGTGATCTGTATAGCCGTTAAGACATCTTCATGTGGCTGTTCCGATCTGGAAGCCTAAACTAAACTAACTACTGTTTCTATGTAGTGAACCTTGTACTCGTATTTGCCACAACTCGCTTCCTCTGTGATCTGTAATGTTGGTTGATAATTCCGTTCAGAATTTGGACATCTTTAGTTTCATCTGCATTCTGCGATTCTTGGTTGCTTGATATTATTCGTAGGTATTTGGCACCCTTTATTCCCAGCCATAAATCTTAGTATGGCTTTTGGCAAATTCTCGTCTTATATTTGCCTATTTGTTTGGTGATTATGACCATTCTCTTGATGTGGGTCATGATCTAGGCTAATGTGGAGTTGAACGATGATGTGAGCTTGAAGAAGCACCTCTTGCGCTTAAAGGCTAAAATGAGGCAAAAAAGGCAAGTAAGACTTGACAACGAGCAGCTACAAGCACAAAGTGCAGAGATGCAGATAGAACAGTTACTTCGACTCGAAGCTAAACTTCAGAAGCTGAAGCAAATTCTATCGACTGTTCAAGAACCCAAGGCTGATGAATCAAATGAGCCCCCTTCAAGCAAATATGTGGTTTATGTTCCAGTTGCAGAGCTTAAGGAGAAGTATGACTTTTGTCCAAACACCAGCTCTTATGACTGCCAAAACTGACATATAGCGGTTTATCACCTAGTTTTGATGCTGCAAAACCCATTTAAACCATAAGTGGTGGGTTGAGCTCGAAAAACTTTATAATCGATACCATCTTTATCTCGAAAGTTCCTGTAAATATGATAGAAATTTTGGAAACCCAGAATGATGCAGCTAAATTGACTGTAATTTATCCTAGTAATAGCTATTTTGTTCCAGAGTTAAATGTTAAATGTCCAAACTTTTCCTCGAGTTAAATGTTGAGAACAGTGCTATTGTTGCATTTGGTTTAACTGTCAGTGTCAGCCCCACTTGACTTGGGCAAAATACCCTTGCAGGCGCTCCATGGCAGAAGTACTTGTCATTGATGTGTCGTTTGGTACACTGATTGTTGAGGATGTCCATAGATTTGCATATAGGTGGGTTCACAATTAACATGAGACTGATCTTTGTTAGAAGAAATCAAATTCATACGTTGGATTATAGTCCTACCCAAATAATATAAGTGGATTATATTTAACAGTCTTCCATCTAGTTAAATAAAAGTGGCTTTTAGATTCGGGGCTATAGGCCCTGTTCTATTTCGCGTTTTTTAGGATTTAGCTAAGAGCTTACAGCT
>JACYFF010031958.1:5955161-5975553 GCA_017589665.1 Selenicereus undatus | reverse complement strand
TATATATATATATATATATATATACATATAAGGACATATTTTGCTTACTAGAAGTATAATATTTTATGTTCACTACCTAATTACAGCAATAAAGTAAAACATTAAAATTTAAATTCATATATTTTTTTCTTTTTTGTTCAAATGATCCATGAATATAGTACAATATAATTAAAAGGGGTAAAAATTAAATTTAAAATCTAATGTACTATAGATCTCAATCTTAATAATTTTCCTAAGATCTGATCGATAAATTCATATTATAATACTTTTATGGTGTGGTTATAATTTCTATTTAAGTCATAGCAAGTTCATATAACAGTGGCCAAAACTAATCAGTCAAACAAAAAAGCCAAAGGTAAAAAAAAAATAACTGAAAAGGAGCATCTCAAACTTATCAACGACCATAGGCCATACCGCCTCCCACACACTCCCATGTGATTCAATCACGCAACTCAACGCAACTCCCACCAAAACGGCAAAACCGATCACCCCCCCCCCCCCTCCAACCAACTCCCCAGTCCCCTAATGGCGACCACGTCGCCGGAAAACCTCATCGTAGTGACCCGTGATTCCGGCGGCATCGCCGGAGTTACAATCAACCGGCCGAAATCCCTGAACTCATTGACCAAGTCGATGATGACGGAGCTAGCGCAGGCCTTCAAAGCCCTCGACGCCGACGACTCTGTTCGGGTCATCATCCTGTCGGGTTCGGGTCGGGCCTTCTGTTCCGGCGTTGATCTGACGGCTGCAGAGGACGTGTTCAAAGGCGACGTCAAAGATGTGGAGAGTGATCCTTTGGCTCAGATGGAGCGGTGCAGGAAACCTATCGTGGGCGCGATCGCAGGGTTCGCCGTCACCGCTGGGTTTGAGATTGCGCTTGCTTGTGATATTATTGTTGCTGCTAAAGGGACCAAATTCATCGACACTCATGCTAGGTAAGATGTTAATTAGTAATTCAGTATTGTCTGTTTCGGTTTCTTATTTTAAAGAAATTTTAATTTGGTTGATTAATCAGCAATTTTGGTGAATGTGAGAGGAAACTGTTATTCTAAATTTGGGTTGATTATTTTTTGATTGATCGATTAGCAATTTCGGTCTGTAGGGAATTGGTGTATATGAATGCAAGAGCAAGTGTTGTCTAAAATTGTCTGTTTTGAGTTTCGTTTTGAAAAAGATAAATTTTATTAATCAATTAGCAATTCTGGGATTGAAGGGGACTGCTGTTTGGTGAATGTAAGGGAAAAGTGGTATCGGAAATTTGCTTTTTTTTTGGTTCTGTTTCGGGGGGGGGGGGCGCGGGGGAGGTGTTTGATCAACTAGCAAATTTGAGTTTGAGTAAATTGAATTTGGTTGATCAATTAGCAGTTCTGGGTTTAAAGGGGATTGCTGCCTGGTGCATGGGAGAGGAAAGTGATACGGGAAACTTGAGGATTTTTTTATTTTTTTTGGGTTGGATGTCTGATCTCTTTTGGTTGGAGTAGAGAATTTTAGTAGTGAAGTTGTACTATGTCTGTGATATTCTTTGATATTTTGGAAGAGCATATCCTGTTTCCCTATAGTCAGACTCTTCTCACAGTCCCCTTACGGATTTGCCTAGTGAGATATTCATGAACCCTTGGTAAGGGAGTTGCAAATATTAAGCCGTCTACAAGAATCCACCTACAGTTTATTTTGATCCTGGATCTTCCATTTCACTGGATTCGAACTACGGTTGGCCACAGTCTATTAAGTACCCTGTATGTGTGTGCATTTCATGCAGATTTGGAATATTTCCATCCTGGGGGCTGTCACAGAAACTTTCTCGCATTATAGGGCCCAATAAAGCTCGTGAAGTGTCATTGGGTGCGATTCCTTTGACTGCGGAGCAAGCTGAGAAACTCGGATTTGTGAATCATGTAGTTGAAGGTAGTGAGTTAATGAGTAAGGCCCGGGAAATTGCAGAAGCAATCGCAAAGAATAACCAAGATCTTGTGCTGAGGTACAAATCAGTCATAAATGATGGCCTGAGGCTTAACCTGGCGGATGCACTTGCACTGGAAAAGGTATTAAACTTATCTGAACTCATTATTTCGGGTTGGTATCTATTACTGGTTGAGGCCTGGTTAAAAAGGAGTCTAGAATATTGATAATGTGATAGTTCTAGATTCACGTCTTTTACAAAAACTATGTTGAGATTATGTTCTTGCTTCCCTTCTCTTGAGAGTTAAATGTAGTGCAGCTTATTTTAATATAAAAAAATCTTATCAACCAAGTTTAATGTGGTGCAGAGATTCATCTGGGAGTGTAGGCTTATGTGTTTCTCAATGGTATTTGTCTCCTAGTCATGGGAAAAACCGATGCATAGTTTCCGTCTCAAATGTAAGAAAACTATATTTCCATGTGGAAAAATTTGACATTTTGCGTGTTCAATGATAGAAACCGTTTTGTGACCCAAGATTGTAAGATGTTTGCCTTTGTGACTCTTTCGAAAATAGAAATGCTGAAATGCCTTGTAATTTCATTGGAAGATAGTTCAGGCTTCTTTCTGATCTAAAAAGCTTACCTTGTTCTTTCAGACACCTCAGTGCTTGATGACATATATTCTCCCAAGTCTAACGATTGATTTGTGAAAGCCTATTTGACTGTTTGCTCAAGCTCTGCTAACCTGATTAACTTTTCAATACCTACCATTATTCAAGTTGTGTAATCAATCACTTTCTCCATCCCATTCTTGAACTTTGACTGGTAGAAGAGGCAAATACTCACCATGTATCCAGGTGCTCCTTCATATAAAGGTTCAGGATACCATATTTTTGTGTTTATCAGGCCATTTATTTTCGTCTTTTAATTGGCGCTCGTATATTCCAGGAGAGGGCACACAGCTATTACGATGGAATGACAAAGGAGCAGTTTAAGAAAATGCAGGAGTTCATAGCAGGCCGAAGCTCAGGCAAATCCAAGTTGTAGAAGAACCATCATGCATTCATGCCTTTTCACCCCCCCGCCTCTTGTTGTAGAATAAGCTCTCATTTGTATGTTCGTTGTTCTTTACTTGTAAAATGGATAGGAGAACACAGTGACTGGTTAAAATTGAGCCATTACATTTAATTACCGGCAAGTAATCTTTTATTAAAACGTCTTATTCTAATTATAGAAGGTTGGAGGTTGTGAGTGGTTATATATGGGATATTAGAAATGCAAAAGAAAAGCCATATTAAAAACACATTGACTATTGATGGTTGTGCAAGGGACCTAGTGGCTGTTTTTATAAAGCAAGAGATTATCTTAGTCATTTCATATTGTTTATAACCGTGAGTTATATTGTTGTGATAGGAAGATGTATTTCGAATGTTTTTTTTGGTGCAGAAGAGGGGTTAAGTCCTATGAAAAGAGGTATTATTACTTTACGTTCTTAGGCCAAGCGGCCTGTTCAACAACAACAACAACAACTCCCAGTGTGGGTCCTGCTTTCGCAGGGTCTGGGGAGATCCAGATGTAGGCAACCTTACCTTCACCGACATTACTGCCCGTAGAGAGGTTGATTTCAAGCGACTCACAAAACAAGAATTTTGTGAAAACATTTGTAAAAGAAGAGTTAGAGAGAGAGAACCACTTGTATAGTAAAGCAGAAGGGGGAGGTACCATATCTTAGCAGCAATAGACAAATAATGACATCTCCGGAAGCAAGCACTACCTGCAAACAACACACAAATGCCAACCCTTAACAAAACCTACCCTGCTACAACCGAAAGACTCTATGCCGACAATGCTCTTTGATCTAAGACCTTAATTCTATCCCGCCATAATCTTCTATTCTGTGCCATGTCCTCCGTCAATCCTACAACTTTCAGGTCTCCTCTAATCACCTCATCCAAACTCTTGTTTGGTCGACCTCTCCCTCTGTTACCGTCGAGGATGTTAATAGTTTCACATCTACTTACCGGTGCGTCCGCACTCCTTCTTTTCACATGACCAAACCATCTTAGTCTTGATTCCCTCATCTTGTCTTCAATGGGCGGTACTTTGACTATGTCCCTTATCACTTCATTCCTAATTTTATTCAATCTCGTATACCCATATCCATTTGATCATCATCATCTCTGCGACCATCAACATTTGAATATGAGTCTTCTTTAACACCCAACACTCCGAACCGTACATTATAGCGGACCTCACTACTATACGATAAATTATTTTATTTAAAAAGCAATTTTTAAAAGATTGTCATACCCATTAAACTAGTATAATTACCTAAATAGAGGAGCACGAAGGTCCTTGGTAAATCTTACCGCAACCTCCCGCCCCAAAAAAAAAAAGAAAACCAAAAAAAGGTGCTCTAAAGCTATGCTTCTAATACTTTCAAGTGATGATTCCGAGTTTGTTACATTGGCCTCCTAATGCTCAATTTCTTTTTGGTGTAACAACTGAGAGTTGAAATCCTTTATTTAGTTAGATCACTTTATTTTTATTTTTATTTTTTTTTGTGAAGTAACTTAGCATTAAACAACAAAAACAAAAGATATCATCTTTCTATACTTATAATTGGAAAGGAATAATTTAAAAAAAAACCCCCAAATAAAATTAACGAAGAGTTCACCCTTAAACATACGGTAAATTTTGTGTAAGATCGTCTCACAATTACTTATATCGTGAGACATCTCACACATTCCTTAATTGCCACGTAAATCTATTATAAAAAAAAATAATCTATCACTAAGGCGATCTCACAATAAATTTTCGCGGCACTGTCTCATAAAAAATTATCATATGCCTATTCCCTAATAAGCACGCTTTTTTTTAAAAATAAAGCACTGTTTGAATACTAATAAAACCATCTGGAGGCCTTTTCCCAGATACTGTAGATCTCCTTCGCCCCTCTTCCTCCAAGCATCCACCGGGGTTGAACAGGAAGTTGGAAAAGCAGGTCAGTAATTTCTTCCCTACCCACCTTTATGTTTCTAGCACTGCTCTGTAGTTCATAAATTCATGTTTGATGTTTCACTCTTCGTTTGGAATTTTGAAATTTGATTCATCAATCACACAATCAAACAGCTACTCCCAATTGGGTTTTTTTTTTTGGGGGGGGGGGAGATAAAAAGATATTGATTTCACTTTCTGATATTGGTCAATTTCAGAGAGTTAATTTTAGGTCATGAATTCAATGGAGCTGAAGAAACTGAATTTGTGGCTTCTTTGGGTTGGGATCAAGGCATTTTCCGTGCTGAAAACATTTGTTTTTTTTACCCAACTTTTGCGGTTTTGCCCGGTAAAAAATACTGCGGTTTAAGAATGTGTTATGTTTGGTTAAGGGGAATAATTTTTGTCTATGATTTTGGTGATGGGGTTGGCAATTCCATTGATTTAGGAGTAGACTGTAGATGATGTGAGCAAGGTGATTAAGGTTTTCATCTTCATGGACTCCAATGAATCTCCTTTCTTTGGAGAAAGTGCAACTGGGATGTGGAGGTCATTATCTGCACTAAACATAGCTCAAGGCAGTGTGGAAAATAGATTATGGACCACCATCTCCCACTTTTTAGCTGGCCATTCTTTTGGGGCTGTCTACTTGAGCCAATTCTATACATTTTTTACTGTTTAGTAGCTCCAGAACAAATTAGCCTAAGAAAGTTGCTCAGGGGACAACAAAATCAGTAGTGTAAAGTTGTTTGTTTTCATATTAATGACTTAAAAGAGAAAATCTTGATCATAGACTCCACACTCGTGACCTTGCTGATTGGTGTTTGGTTTGGTTTTGTTGTTGCCCGTATGAGTTTTCAGTTTTAAAATGCTTGGTTTGTGTAAGTCACTGTACTATAAGGTTGTAAGTTGTAACCAAACCGAACCTGAGAGGCCGGGATTCGGGAATATTGATCATCAATGGTGTCTTTCTGGCGATAATCTTATTCAGCGCATTGGATTATTTCGCATTCCGCTTTGCTGTACAATGTATGGCCAAAAAGACGATTATTACTAGAGACTACCTGACTGATTTACTTCTTCTTGGGTTTGAACAGGGTTTACTCTTGAAGAAATCATGAACTGGATACAACGAAAGGTCTACCTGTACAATGTTACTTTTGGGCTGTATATGCTCGATTTTTGGGAGCGGGCACTTTTCAGTATCTTTTTGCTTAGTATTATTTGCCTTAATTTACAGCACTCTTATTTGTCATTCAACTTGTCCGCTATATTGCTGCTATTATTTCCTCATTGTTCTTAATTCATGCGTGTGCCTGAAATATCATTTTTGGCATGCTAGAAGATGCAATTGGCACTACGGTATATCTGAATTGTTCATGGGTCGTTCAAATTCGTCCTCAGCTTGCTTGGTAAGGGCGTGTACATCTCGATCTCCCGTGATGTGTTGAGGTTGTGCTGTCTAGAGTAGCTTTGGTTATCTCTCATTAATTGATATTTTAGCAGCATTATAGAGCCTGGTAAGGGCCTAGCTACTAAAGGTTTAGTTACCTATATCTGTGGTCACAATGACCTCCAATCATTGTAAGTGCTTACGGTCTTGGTGCTTTTGTCCTGGGTACATATCTAATGCCCATCTGGGTGTCATAGCTGAGAAATTGCTTATTGTGCCTGGTATGTTGGCAAAGTTAAGAAGATTAGATTCGTAGAAGCTCTGTGATAAATAATCTGAAATTTCAGCTAGCTAAACAACTTAAAGTTGAATTGTGAGAATTGGAAATTAGTACTGGCCCTTTGTTTTCGATTCATATTTATGATACTGACCATAAAACCAGCAGAACAATGTAGTGTTTGGCATACTAAAGAACATTTGTTTTGTTCTATAGCAGAGGACATTTAGCCTGCTCGTCAACATTGTTGAATCCTTTATCGGAATTTGACAAAAGCAGGGTCGTGGAATTCCAAAGTCTCAGATATGCTAGAATTTACAGGCATTTCCTATGTTGTATTGGTCTCTATAATTGATGCTCAAGTGAAGTTCACTAAAGTATAGTTGATTTTTTTGTTCATTCATCGTGACGCATAGAAAGATGCCATGGACATGTTCTTCTAGCCATCAGTGAGAGTCAAAGGGTGAGCAGGGAAGTTGCCTCATGTTTGCATTGTGCATTGTTGGGATTTTCATGGTGAAATTTTTGGAAACAAGTCAAAGATGCTGGTTCAAGATGTAAAAGATGTAGAACCTGCCTTCATTTTAAACCGTTTAGTGCTTAATGTCCAGATTGGATTCAATTCGAATAAATTGTTTTGTATTTTTAGAGCTTTTTCCTGTCAAATCTCACACTCCTCCCTCTCTTCTTCCCATCATTGATTCTATTGTTTCATTTTTCTCCCCCCCCCCCCCCCGTTTCTTTTCCTTCTGTTTGTTTATTGGTAGAATTGAGGTATATAGCCCTTTGTAATTATGCGCTTCACTATAATAAAACAGCTTTCATTTTTCACTTCTTATATTCTTATGATTTGTACATTTGAATCTTGGGGTCCTTAGCGTGAACAGATACTCTGATTGTTGTCTTGATGTGGTTTATATTCCACAATGCGTCAAGACATGTAACTGAATTTTGCAAGAGGTAATACCAATAACCTTGTCCTTTGTTTTATACATAATATTTGCTTCTGTTGGGTTTTCTAGTTGTTAATGGCTAAATTGTGGATAGAATCCATATTTGGTTGAACTTGGTTTTCTGCGGATCAAAGTTCTGGAACTGTGTTGGCGGATCCTCTTTTTATTTGATCATTGGTGAGAAAAAGCTGGAGAAAGAGAAATGGCTGATATTTTGAGGCTTTAGGTTAGAATGTGTGCTTGAAACCATGGAATTGTTTGTTGAGTTTTGTCAACAAGGCATTATGTATATCACCAAAGACTACTTGTGCTATGCCATTTATTCTAGAAGGATTTCTTGCGTGACATCTTTTCATGTTTCTGCCTCTGCAGTTCTCTTGGTTATGGTTGTTCTCTGCCATCAATTGAGGGGTATGCTTTCTCTGTTGCTTTGATGTGTTTGTCCTTGAAAATGGACTTTTAACTCAATTACCTTTTCTTTGAAATTGCGTTGGTTATCATTTAGGAAGGGTATAATACTGAAAAGTCTTGGTTGATTGACTTTCATAGATCATATCAATACATCACCATTTCTACTTCCCTTACTGCCTAAGTTGCAATCTCCCTCCCCCCTCTTCTTTTGTGCTGATTTCAATCAAGCACCATGCATTACAACATTATGCACGAAAATCCCAAAGATCGATGGATACATAGAGCCAAAAACGTGAGCATAATGCGTAGTATTATGACTAAGCCTAATGGGAGTGTTGGAGAGGAGAGCTGGGTGTTATGTCTTTCAACCCACTTCTTTTATCGTGTGCTTGAACCCTTGACCTCATAAATCTTCCCCTTTAGTTCTTTCAAACATGTTAACGACACTAATGCTGGTCAACATACATCAGATTGGAAGTGGAAGTAGAGTCTACATATCTATGCAATCACAATCCTCATTTTCTTTCCGCATGATTTCAAACTCGGACAGAATGTGTTCTTGTGTTCATCTGATTGATTGGATTATCGATAGAAATTGCATTCCATGAACTGATGGTTGGATGATTTTATTCACCTTATTTGATATGCTTTTGTCAGGCATCTATGGGGCAGTGCTTTGGGAGGAGGGACTTAACCACACTGGAGATGATCTTATATTAACATTTGCCCCGGTAAATCTACCATTTTCCATATTCTACAAAAGCCTGTTGAGACTTTGTTAAGGCTCATCCTCTCCTCTCTCCCCACATTCAACGGATGACTATGCAATGTTTCATTTGTACAGAAATCAAAACTTTTTACTGGTTACGAGTAAAATCTTCGATACAGTAGTATGTTTGATGGAGAAGAATATCACAGTGTCAGTAGGTATGTTTTGCGGTTTATTTGTGGAGAGCTTTGGTACAAAGATTGCATTGGACCACAAGATGTAATGAAGGAAGTTGAGAAGATTTGTAGAAACTTCGATGGACTTCCACCACAAACTCTTTCTGCAAAGCATATTTGGGTAAT
The DNA here is from genome assembly GCA_017589665.1 of Selenicereus undatus. NCBI lineage: Eukaryota > Viridiplantae > Streptophyta > Magnoliopsida > Caryophyllales > Cactaceae > Selenicereus > Selenicereus undatus. The sequence continues at coordinate 5,966,552 of JACYFF010031958.1, read as the reverse complement.
GGCATGCAAGAAGGATGACTTAGTAGGCAAATGGTTGAACTAGAAGAGTCCATGAGGATTTTAATTTAGAGGGGTTTCGGAAACGCCATATGTGGGCAGTCTCAACATAAAAATAAAGAGATTGATTTCAAGTGACTCACAGTTTTCTTTTTCTTTTTTTTTAATTAAATATGTTTTTTGATGGATTAAATCCTTCCAAGAGCCACAATGTGTTTGAAAACAATACACAAGGAATGCAAATTGGAAGAATTAAGTGCATAAAGGTAACGTTTGCTAGTGCTGGAAAAACATGTGCAATCCTCAGAGATGTTTATAAACTAGTTTGTACTATCACTGGTAATTATCAAACATCACTGACACCATATTTTGGGACAAGCAGTACTGGGACATATATCATACTCCTAGGTGTACAATTTAGCGTACAACTCACTCTCTAGAAAACAAAAAAGAGACGAAAGAACATAATAAAGGAAATAAACAGGGGGAAAAAATTATGAGAAAAAAACATTACCATATCCTGGAGCACAATTCTCAGTGCAACCACTACTAGAAGATTTGCCAAGCCTATGTACAAGTAGATGAAAATTCATGGAGAAATATCAGCATCCATTTAAAGATCAATATGTCCAATATCTGCTTTCAGATTCTTGTAACTGAACCCTGGCATTCCATCAAACTCCTCTCCAGATATGAAACTACTGCTACCACTGCTACTGTAACTGCTGCTTCTTCTCCTCTTTTTTCTCCAACTGATCATCAGCAAAGAACTCAATGTAGTCTTCAATCGATGAGTATCTGCATTGCTGCTTTCAGACATGCCCGTGTTCTTTTTTGAGAAAGGGTCATGTTCGAGCCTTTGGAAGTACTCGATCTCTCTTCTGACGAGTGATCCTACTGTGCCTCTGGTGCCTATTGCAAGTGGAGCTGTTGAGCCAGCCATTTTTCTGTGATGAGTGTGATTGGTTGTGGCGATGACCTCATTATATAACATGGGGTGGGGTCTTTGTTGTAAATTTGTGATGTGTATGTGTTCACTTGTGGGGAAGGATTGTTGATGAAGCATAATGTGATGGGTCTGAGTCTTTGTCTGAGTGGGGTGGGGGTGTTGCTTTGGCTTTCAGTCATCTCTATCTCTTGCTTTGCAGGGTAAAATGTATGTGCTTTATTCAAAGTAGCCACCCATGACATTCTCCTTTCCTTTTCTTTATAGGGTAGGTGTAGAAAGCGCTAAAACCTTCTTAATGATATATACAATCAAGCGATAACATACACATTGTTGATTTACCAGAATTTTGATGTCGGTGGGTTGTCTAGTCTCAAATGTCCCTGCGAGCAATCAAGAGGGGAGATCACTCTCTTATTCCCTCCCTAGATGTCCCTTCCAAGGCCCCTCATGTTTGACTGGTCATCGTACATTCCTACCTAGCAATTAATATATAACCGAGACACCAAGGCAAGGCAAACGGCCTCAAATACTGGTGCTCGTCAATGGTAAACAATAGCCTATTCCAGTTTAATCCAAAGCCAAGAAAAGTCTGATCCATTCCAACAGTTTTTCACAAAGCTTTTTCTCCATGGAAGAGAACTAAACGAAGCCATTTGGGTGAGGAGAGACATAACGATGAAAGAATGAGAATCCTAAACACGCCACCCCAAAAAAAAAAAGAACAAGAAAAAAGGGAGATGATTGTACTTCCCTTTATAAAAGCATGTCTCCAATGCAGGGATGCACACTATATGAGTTGCCCATGAACTGACAGCACACAATGCAAGTGTTTGCTTTCTAGTGTCAAAGAATCAGATTGAATTACTCATTCTTTCCTTTAAAATTTATTAAAAAAAAAAAAGAGAATAAGAAAAAAGAGAGAGGGTTCACCATTATAGTTTCACTAAAATTGTAATAGTAATAACGTATTTCATGGTTATCAAGACAGTGAGTTCCTGCTACATACATATTACAAGTAAAAAGATGATCTGTCTGCCATTTTATCTAATGGGTAAAGAAAATAAAACGAACTGGTTCTGATAATGCAAATGAAACTCATTCAGGATTACAGGCAGGAAAATCTGAATGCCTACAAACTAAAGCTCAGACAATCAGGAACATGTTTGCAATGACATACAAAATTCTCATCAACGCACGAGGTTCCGTGTAGCTTCCCTGCTTGATACGGGTGAGATCATGTACATCTGGATCTCTCCCTGTCCCCTGCTTTTGCGAGATACTTATTGGGTTGGTTTTCTTTGCTGTAAATGTCTCTGTCAGATTGGGAATCGAGTACAGGAAAGATGATTAATAGAATAGTACATATATGAAGCATCATCCTGACGGATGTAGCGCACTCTGCAGAGATACAAGCAGCCCTGTAGCTTAGCTAAAATGAGGGATCAGTGGAGCTCAGCCCAAAAGCAGAATCGCCAATCAGCAGATACAGTGCGAGAACTTGACCAATGTAACAGCAAAAGAAATCACCATTGTTTCTGACAATAGATTCTCAAGTTTACTATGATCTTCAATTTGGAATCCTCCCCCCCCCCCCCCCCCCCCCCCCCAAAAAAAAAAACCACAGAGAGAAATAGGGGTGGGAGGCAGCTGCATCACTGAGATCGTGGATGAAAGTTCACCTGCCCAAAATCCTGCTAGTGATTAAAACCTTTCTATCTCTCAGCATAATAGAGTCTCTACACACCAGCCTGAAGCAATATCTAAAGAAACACCAATTGATGTTCAGATTTACCCCATCTTCCATCATGGAGGTGAGTGGTTCTAATCCTACTAGAGGGCTTTGGAGGGAACAGCAACCCTGTCCCTTACCTCCCTCCCAAGCCCTTCGCCAATGATTGGCCCTCTCACTTGACCTACCTTACCTAGAAAAGGAAAAGGAGAACAATAGCTAGACTCCTAAATCTTTTTTCTAGAAAGCATAACGTCTTGAACTTGGGACCTCAATTGGACAACTGCGATATGCATGGTTTTCCAAATAATGTCAGTGCCTGGAGCTCATTAAAACTTTTGAAAATATCCTATCAGACACTGAAGATTTCAGCAAGGCAAAACACTCACGCACTTAGCATAACAGGGCATTCTTCCACTTGAAATCTGACCCAAGGTGTCTCTCAATGAATACCAATGATTGCTTGGGAAATTGTTTTCAAGCCAAAAATGTACGTAGGATTAAGGCATTAAGATATCAAAAATCTGCAGGAGGGGAACATTACAGCAGTGGGTACGTATGTTTGGCATTTGCTTCCAAGGCTGATACACTCATTGGTGCAAAGGATTAACCATGTTCATACGAAGAGACCAAATTAGTGGACATACGATGCTACCATAGACTGCAATTGATCCTGGAAGCAGGTGGTGAAGGTGGAAAACAGAATGAGAGTGCTACAAACAGAAGGTGAGATGCTACAGTGCAACACAAGTAGGAACGATTGGAAATTTGTAAGAAATGGCACGCTCTTAGTGAGCAGTGCTGCAGTGGTTACAAATGGCTGTGAAGATCCCAAAATTCTAGACATACCTGAACTGAATTGTCAGGAACAGTTGGAGTGTGTCAAAAGCTTCAGCGATAAGCTGGCAAGTTGCTTTGAACAGGACAAAAACCAAGGACCTCTGCAGTAAGGAGAAAGAATCTAGACAATGTAACTTCGTACATTCTGCGATTTTGATCAGGAAATTCTGAACAGAATTTCTGTTTGGTTGAAATGCAAGATGCGTGACAAAACAGCCTTCGATTTGGCCCATGACAATATAGAAGGCCAAAGCTGTGAAGAAGAAGATTGTCTTCTTGCAACTCTCAACAGTAGACCATAATACATGGAAGGAAAGGACTTTTAAATAAACATAACAGTACAGGTAGCAGTTTAAAAGGAACTCGTCACATAGTGAGAGTACATGCTGTACATGCTGCTTCCAAGGAATTTGCTCGCATATTGCACTCGGCACACCATGCAAAAGAAGACATGCAATATCCCCGCCAAAACCGTAGCACACACAAATTGTGTATGGCATTGTTATCATTGACTTTCATGTTCAATTGAGAATTGCAAGAGACCTTAAGGACACCAAGCACCAACAGAAACAAACACCTAATCCACATTCAATCCAACCCCTCATTCGTGTTGGTCAATTGCGTGATCAGCAATTCAGCATTATGCGTAAGGATAAGGTGATAAAGGTGGATATGGTGCACCTGTCTGAATTCGACCTCTTTTCATACTAACCATATATCATCTTTAACCTTGGCCATATTGAGACATGCCAGGCTTATTTTTGTGTCTGTGTGTGAGTTGGTGGTCTCTTTTCCTCCTTTTTTTTTTGGTTTCTTGTGGTGGCTCCCCGGGGGGGTGGATATATGCATGCCTTGAATTGATCACCACTAAAATAGGCGGTCGCGGATAGCCACCAGTATTATGCATTTTCAAATTTGATTATATCCAACACACGCATTTCAAGTTTGAATATACTGTGTATTACTCATGTTAAGAGTACCAAGAATGTGTAACCCAACGAGTACAATTAAATAATGAAACAACAAATGGCATATGGGTAGTCCAAACCCTGGAAATATGATGGATACATGTTACAACCAAGAAGGCCTACTGTTCTGAGATAATGATTATTCAAGACCGAAGAAGAGAGATCTAGCTGAGGCCTAATCTAAAAGCAGAACGTTAAACGCAAGAATTATATGGACAGAAAACGCTAAAACAATCATTTAAAAGTACATTTCCGAGAATCTAAATCAAGCAAACCAAGTTCAATTGGTCACTTTTCATGACCCAGTTCTGTTGTTAGCAGGCTTCAATCCCCAACTCTCCACAAGGAACAAAAATAGCAGAAGAAGAGCTAGGGGAGGCATCTGAGTTACAAAGATCCTTGTTTGCACATTCGCCTGCCCAAACTCCACGTTAATGAGTCACTACACCACCAAGCCATCACAGCAACATCTAATTCTTTCTTCGTTCCAGAAAGCATGTTGAGAACATGAAATGAAGCTCACCGCGCCAAATCCAAAATCTTGGCACTGTCAAAACAAACACCAGTTGTAATTAAGCTATTGAAAAGTAATTAGACTGATGCTTCTCTAGACAAGAGCAATATCTTGCATTTCACAATCCAATCTCACTGTCCTGAGACTGATTCGGCAGAGACGCGAACAAACAATACGGCAGGCAATCAAAATTACCACAAAATGTTTCTCGCTCCAATAATTTCGAAAACAACACATTTTGGGGGGGGGGGGGGGACGCCTATACTCAAACATTGTGTGAAAGGCAGGCTACATGGATATCTCAACTCAAATGGAGGCACGCAAGTACAAAAAAAAGATCAATGATGTTCATAACAAGAAACAGTAAAATCCTACTATGCTAGGGTCTAACTATAGAACATAAAATGAATTGGGCTTCGAACATAAAACTGATACTGTTTATTTGTGCGATGGTATGGGAAAACCATGCGTCCATGCCCAAAAACAACAGCATATGCTTATTAAAAGTTGATTCCTGTGGATAGTATATCTTGATTATGAAATATGGAATAAGCCAAGCACCTGTCTCTTATGGCAGAAATAATGTCCTATGTGAGTGCAGGGACAGGTGTCGGCCACCAGGGAAGAAGAATCTTGTGAATCTCACCATTTGCATAACCCATAATTCGGTTAACAATAAATTCGGTACGCAGATTTATTTCACATGCTGCTTCCGAAGTTCTGGTTCGCATGTTGTATACAACAACAAAACGAGGGAAAAGGAGATGCAAAATATTCTCATCATAAGGGTGGAACCCCAACACACGCAAAATGTCCATATCATGCATATCATCGAACTTCCTACACAGATGAGCACTGCAAGAGACCTTCAAGTCCTCAAGAGAACATTGGCGTTTTAAGAACCATTAACCTTTGCCATACTCCTCAAGATCCTACACACTCATAAACTTAGCGCGGTCAATCCGTTGTCCTATAGACAACCTCAAACACTCTGAACATGTTCCAAGACAGCAAAATCTAGGAAGTTCTACCCTCGCCATTGGCAAATCAATGACACGACAAACAACAGCACTATCCTTTTCAGAGACAAGAGGATCAAATGCCATGATGCTAGAGCTGTGTAAATAATGCAGCATCCGATTTTATACCACAGGGGGAACCCCAAAATCAAAGCATCCTTTGAGACCTTCTGGGCAAGAGACGCCCAACTTGCTCCATTGACCAGTTTCAGAGGAAAACACACCGACGGGTCGTTCCAGGCCAAACCCAGCATGTGAAACAGAGATAACTCTGTACCTATAGCTATCTTGTAAGCAACATTTACCATTATCGGAGTGAAAAAAGTAGAATGGGGCACATACAAGGGCCAATTTGGGACGAATAGTGGAGAAGTGATGCAAAGGAGGAAGCCAAACCCATTGCTTGGTACGAGGGTTGCAGATGACATAGTCACTCTCAAAACCAATCTCCCCGTTTCCCTCCACTGGGTCCTCAAAATCAATCTCCGGGTTTCCCTCCACTGTGTTCCACCTCTTCGACATGGAAAACAGCACCAAGTCTCCACAATTAGCTTCAACACTACCCAGCACAAATTAGTCTCTTTGCTCAGTGCGATAATGTGGGAGGAAATTGAAGCTAAACCCAGAAGAGCCAAATTCAGCAGGGTGATCCTGGGAGTACACAAAAATTTGCTCTTTCTTTTCACGATCTTCATAGTAAAAAATCAGGGCAAAAGGCAGAGGCTTCGTGCTATTCCTAATGCGTTGATGACACAAGAATTGCAAGGTTTTGGAAATTAAATTCAACCAACGTTTCGAGACGCACTTACATCGAATTGCGGATTCGTAGCTAGGGATTCGACTATGGATTTCGATCAACAATCCACCCGATAGCTTTTCTATATCATTCTGCTTGCCAAAATCAGTAGCGGAAGTTGCTGAATGCCCTTTTCTGGCTCTGTTTTCGCAGTCTATAACCTCCCACATCTTCTCCATGTCGATTATATGAGCAATTGCTACCCCAACGAGCAACGGTGGAGAAACGAAAACCCTAAACCTAACCCCAACCCTAACGACCAGCGTCAAGAAGGTGATAAGACATGAGCACTGCAGTGTGCTAAGTGAAACCTTGCATTACAGCATGGTGACAGTGACTTATCTGCGGTGATCCTCTGATTTGGAACTGAAACCTACTAACACATGCTAAAACATATTTAATAAGTTAAAAATGCTTAAACATATTGAATAATTAAATAAAATATAACTATATATTTTCAATAAATACTTAACAATACTGAATTATAGTAAATGAAACTAAATTGTATAGAATTATCTTGAAAGTTATTGAATTGTGCTGAAAGCTATTAAACATTGATAATAATTACTTACGATGAGTCGAAAAACATGCCCTTAACTATCAACTTAATCTAGATAATTATGAATGGGGCAAATTTTTGACTAGGTACAGTAGGTTAACTCTTAGCTCTGTATCTTAGCTTCGTTCCTAAATTGTTGCAAATGTAACTAATTGACATATGGATTTCGTCAAGATGCAAGTGTAATTAATTGACTTCTTTTGGTGATATCCAATAAATTGTTGGAAGAAGCTTTGAGCTTTCTGTTTGTTTTAATAATGATTCGACAACATGAATATTTGTGAAACACTAATGTTTTTTTCCTCTTATGTGAAAGGATCCTTTTTATTTGGACTGGATGACTATAGATTAGGTGTTCATTTTTAGGTCGATAGTTGGGATCGACTAATGAATGTGAGTCATGGTCCACTTGTCCATTTGTACCAAATTCGACCCCTTTCACTCTACTGGCTATGTTTATTATATTCGTGCAACTTTACTTTTCTTTTGTCTTTAAAGGAGGGGGATGGTTTGGTGCCAGAAAAAATAAGGAGATATTGGGAAATGGGAATCCAAAAAAAAAAGAGTAACAAGATGGAAGGGTTGTGCCTTTCGGACTAGCTTGTAAGGTAGTTCCGTGACTCTAGTATAATTCTTCACATCTGATCCTTATTTCACAAGAGTGATGTACTTCTTCACCTTATTGCCCTAATATGGATTTGGGCTTTGGAGATGCTCGAAAGACAATTTTCCAAGAAACCAAAATTTCACCCATCTAGCGTAACGTGACTCTTCATTCTACTCATAGGTTGAATTTGCCTCAAACCAATCCAATCAGTCAGAAATAAGAAGCCTTTCCTTGTCTCATCATGAGCCAAACCTATGTACGTAACGAAAGCTGCAAGCCAAAAAGGTGAATTTGGCAGCAGCAAACATCACTCGATCCCTTAACACCTTTGTCGAATACTATCAACTGTTGGTGCTACGTTTTCTTTGACACGAAAAACCTTACCAAAACGCCAACATAGTGTCATCGTCACCCTCATTTTTTACCCTAAGTGAAGCTTTGTTCAGTTGATGGAGGTTTCAGAATGCCCCCAACGCCCCCGCAAGAAAACTCGAACAAAAAAGATACAAAAAAACACGCACAAAGGGAAGATGGTAAGGTACAAAAAGTGGAAGGTGCTTCCAAATAAACAAACTATAACTTCTAGTTAAGGCATAAAATGTGACAGCAATCATGCTTGAAACGAATATAAGAAAGACTTACAACCAATGGATCAAAGTTCGAGCACAAGCAAAGTTTCAACTATCATGCACGCTAGAAAAGATGGCCATAATATAGCCTATCATAACTATGGACTCTTGTCCTATGCTAGGGTAGGAAGAGGAGTAGGCCACCAAGGAAAGAAAATCTGGATTGCCAGTATGAATTATACCCAAACCTAAACTCATGTCAAGAAAAGTATGTACTCCGCCATTGCCTTGATATTCATACACCATCTGCAAAGTTTTGATATTCATATACCCAAATAATGTTTACCGTTGGACATATTTACCCCGACAGGAAAATCAATGACACGACAAAGGAAAACTCTGTCGTTTTTAGCACGAAAAGGATCGAATGCCAAGATATACGTTAAATCTAAGAAATGCAGCTTCCCATTGTACACTATAGGAGGAGGCCGCAGCCTAAGTGTTGTGCTGGGCACGACACGAAGAATTTCTCCCATTGACGAGTTTCAGATTTGTACACACAACACTTAGGCGGCTGTCGTAAACTTGATACAGTACGTATCAGGCCATTGAATAGAGAAAACTCGATACCTATAGGTATCTTGCACGCATTATTTGCCTTGATCGCTGTCAAACAAGCAATGAGGCTCACATACAAATGCGACTCTAGTATTGAATCCAAAAGTAATAGGAGGAAGTTCAACCCATTGCCTGGTACGAGGATTGCAAATGACATAATTGTCATGCCTTGGATACCCATACACACCGCCTTGACTCCAATCTCTCTGCATGGACAACAACAATAAGTGTTTATCTTCACCTTTGATGCTAACGCTCGTTGGCAAACGTTGTCCTCGCTCGTCGCGGAGTTGTGCGAGGAAATCAAAGTTAAAGTCAAGGAAAGTAAGATCAGCTTGGATGTGCTTTGAATATACGACAGTTCTCACCATATCTTCGACATTCCTCCTGTACTGAGAAATTCGAGCAAAAGGCAGAGGCTTCTTGTGATGATACCATGCAAAGCATGAGACAAAGAAATTGCTAGAAATCAAGTTTAGCCAACGTTTCGAGACACACTTACATCAGATTGTGAAATTCACAACTAGGGAGTTGAATTAGGATTTCGACCAACAATTGATCCCATAATTTGTCAATATTGTTGCAAACATTAGTTGAGGATGGAACCAGTTTTCTTGGGTTTTCTTTGCTGAGTTTAACCTCACAATCAGTTTAACCTCACAATCTGATTTCTCCTCCATTTTGGGGTTGATATTCATGAAGGGCTCTAGAAGTAGGGGAGAGACTAAAACCTCTGTTAAACCCTGTATTTATTTCATGACGTTAAGATTTTCTGATTTGAAAACCTGTTCAGTGGTCACTTAAAGCCCTAGTTATATCTTGATTGTAAAAATTAAAAAAAAACACCTTTGTACCTGTCTTAATCTATTAATAACCACCCCAAAAAAATATAAATAAAATAAAAAAAAAACTACCCGCATTATACCACAGTACTAGTTGAGGGCCCATGTTGTGCACAGGCGATGTGCACCTCTGGGAAACTATGGGTAGTGAATTAAAAAAAAATTGTACAAAAATCTTCATTTTTGGGGATTGTTAAAATATATTAAGTATCAATTAATTTTATGAGTGTTCTTGTCAGAGTATGAAAGTTGGTATTTTTCCACATTGATAAAATAAAATAATATGAAAGTGAATGTTGTCTCACATTGATAAAATTGAAGGGTTTGCACATATATATAAGCTTGTGAGTTACTCCACTCATTGTTAATTGGTTTTTGATTGGAACCTTATTTGAATTTGTATACATGACTCATTTGTTGATGGCCCAATTGATATAAAAAAATTAACATGGTTTCAGAGTGGGTTGTTCGATCTTAATTTGCCACTGTCCCCATTTGATTAAAATTGTATGCACATGTTGGGTCTTGTTAGTAACTCACACACAAGATGACGTATTGGAGTATGAAAGTGGGGTTTGTCCCATATTGATAAAACTAAAGGGGGGCTTGAGCGTACATAATAAGCTTGTGAGTTACTCCATCTATTGCCAATTGGTTTTAAGTTGGAACGTCGTTTGAGCTTATATATATGAATCTTTATTTACGACCCAATTGATATAAAAATTTAACCGTTCTTGCCACAATTTATTTTTTTTTTGATTTGGGTCCATCCACAAATTATGAACATTTTTTTTCATTAACGGTTGCCATGAACACCAAAACGTCTTTTTGATTTGGGTCCATCCTTGAAAAATATACCTATACTAGGGTTATATCCTTACGATGTAAGAGTGTAAGTTAAATAATTTTTTAATATATAATTAAGAGAATAGATTTTTTATAGAAAAAGCAAGCACTAAATTAATGTATTATATTATTTTGTTGACGCAAAAGTAAAGCGAGTCTTTTTTAGTTTTTTTTCATACTCATAACATACTTTTTTATTCTTAATTAATATATAACTCACATTTTTTGTTGCATTTTCATCATTAAATCATATATATTTTATGATTAAATTTTATTATCAAATAATAGGAAGGTACGTGAGAAGTTACCTTATTAAATAGAATTAATATTGTATTAAATTTACATTCATTTTATATAGCCTTTTCTTTTTATTTAAAATCTTATGTAGTATCCTATGTTGCATTAAAGTATCTCACATGGATATTAACTCCTATGTGGCATCCTACATGGCAAGCTTACGTGTCACTCAAATATGAGTTCAATCCAACTTTTAATATATATATATATATATATATATATATATATATATATATATATA
>JACYFF010031958.1:5912255-5954164 GCA_017589665.1 Selenicereus undatus | reverse complement strand
AAACGTTAATACTATTAGCTTTTCAAAAACGCTGCTTAAAACGCTAAACGCTACTTGAAATGTTAGTCAAAATACTAGTTTACCAAACACTAAAAATTAACTAATTCGTGTATTGACTTGGTCAAAACACTAAACGCTACCCAAAACGCTATTGTTGAACGTGGCCTAAGGGCGTGTTCGGCAACAGCGTTTTGGGTAGCGTTTGGCGTTTTGACTAAGTCAATACATTCATCACGTAATTTGTAATGTTCGGTAACGTAATGTTTTGACTAGCATTTCAAGTAGCGTTTAGCGTTTTAAGTAGTGTTTTTGAAAAGTTAATAGTATTAACGTTTTACATTCAAAAGTAGTGTTTCATATTTTTTTACCAAAAATTACCCTTTGAAAATTTTATCTTTGGAAATTATCTATATCCTTTTATGTCAATTTACACTAATCAGTTAATCCAACAGCTAAATTTACCGAACACGTTTTATTCAACTGCTCTTCTAAAATTCCATCCGCTAACAGCTAAATTAGAAACGCTATCCGCTACCTGAACAGCTATGCGCTACCTAAACCGTTATCCGCTACTTGAACCGCTAATTTTGCTGAACATGACCTAAGTCGAACTCGGTGATGTTACACAAGAAATAATCCACCCAAAAGTACAAATTGTTATAAGCTATTTTCTAAATTTTGGTTTATTATTTTCTAGACCCCTAAAATTGGAATTATTAGATTCCAAAAATTCTTTTTTTTAAAAAGAAATCTTCTTTTTCTTGTTGTTTTTATGTGACAATGGTGACTAAAAATGATATCAACCAATATATATTAAAATCATCCCAATACAAAGGTGATTTAACCGAGCAAGAATTTCACTGGTGTCAAATATAAGCCAACATAAAATTAACACAATTTAAATGTAAAGCAAATGAATTCTTTCATCATATCTATCTTAAAATCTTCCAAATCTAAAATTTAGAAAATTATTTAATAAATAAGTTTTCCTTGAGGGGCTATTCTAGGTTTAAAAATTAAAAAGACAACGGGGAAAGTGAAAATCGGAAAAATTTTATATACAAACGTATGTATTTGACATGGTACACACTCCGAAATCGTGTAGTGGATGCGCGTTCGATATATTGCAGTGTATCTTTGTTTTTTCGCAATAGTGTATCTTTTTCGTTCTATAATGTACATTTTTTTTCCAGCAGTGTACCTTTTATTTCCTGCAATGCATCTTTTCTTGTATGTAGTGTATCTTTTCTTATTTACAGTATACATTTTGTTCCTTGCAATGTATCTTTTTCTAGTCGGTTAGGTTGGAAGAATTACGAAAATATTTGTTGGGTTGGGAAAAATGGAATAGGAGTTTAGCCCAATTATATGATGTCTTTAATATAGGTATGTATCTGAGCATGGTATATAGGTATGTGCCTTAGAATTACTTATGAAAACCACCCCTGACAAAAAAAAAGAAAAAGAAAAATGCTGCGTGATTATTAAGACGGTACGCTGAAGCAAGAAAACCCCAATCTCGCTGAAAACCGCCATTGTTAAGCAAACGAGAGTTTTAGCACAACTGTGAGAGAGAAAGAATGGAAGGCGGCGACGATGGAGTGGAGAGACTGGTGGACTCGAAAGATATGCAGCAGCAGAGCAAAGCTTTCGACAAGCTCACCGACATTGTCGAAGATCGTCAGCTTGATTCTTCCCGTGTCCAAACGGTCTCTCTCTCTCTCTCTCTAAGTTTCTTTCTTTATCTAGCACTTTGGTCCCTTTTAATTAGGGTTTGCCATAGTTCGGCTATTACTAGTTCAATCTCTATTGGAATTGATTGGGTCTTAGCTGAGTGACACAATTTTCCCTTTTTGGCTCAATTTGATGTGTGTTTGGACAATTTTTGACTGGAATGTGCAGGCTATGGCATCTATTGCTGCTGGAGCCGAAGCTGATGCAAATGCTATGAGAATGAGGTTCAGCTTTTCCTTTCGTTTATGTTTAATTTCAAACTTTTGGTCTTTCAACTGAAGGTTGAATTAGAATAGTTAATTTCCAGTTTCTGGTATGCTTATTGGTCTAAATTGAATTTAGGGCTAGCTTTTTTTGGTTGGTAAAAGATGAGGTTAGGGTGAATGACTGAGTTCCATTTCAACTCCTAGATTCTGTTTAGGATGTTCATTACCCAATGTTGGATGCTGTGTAATATGCAATTCTTTGTGTTTTTCTGTCTTTATTTTTTTCGTTTTATGTGTTTGATTCATTAAGAAGCAAATTTTGGAAAAATGTAGAAACCTAGCTATGTCCTGGTCCTCATATCAGATACATTTCAGACTATTAGAGCAATTGTGTGTGATGTTTAGTACCTACCTCCATTGTACCTTACATACTCCATGAAAGTTGCTTCAGTTAGGATAACTAGAACCATAAAAACTAGCGGCTTTGGTCTGTGAAATTTTGTGCTGAAAAATATCTTTGTCATGGCCTTTAAAGTGTTCGAGTACGGGAGAACTATGTTGTTTGAGTTTGAGAAGAATCTTGTTTGAATCGGGATCATTTTCAAGGAATTTTAGGTCTCTAGTCTTATTGGAAGTGCCTGAAGTGTCATGTTGACAGCCACTTAAAAAAGAATGAACCTTAGTAGGCTTTCTATATTTTTACCATCTCCCCCACCCCCAAAAAAAAAGAGGCCAGGGGGGGGGGGGACCCAATCTGTGCAAAGATACTTGCAAAGAATGTCCTTGTTTGGGTGTGTGGGAGAGGAATATGAGTCTGCATCATTCTCCCACTAATCTGCTATGTGGGGTTCGGTGTAATGAACTCAAACCTTTGCTCACCAATCACCTACCGTAGTCCATGATGACATTTAAGACTAACTTGGAGGAAAGAAACAATGTCATGTATATCTTCTAGGGGCTTAACATTCAGTGAATAATGCCTCAATAAATGAGGAATAATCCTTCTTACTCGTTGTTGTCATTGACACCTCAGGTTGCTAATTGCTTCGTTGCTACGAGATTAATTCTTTTAGTTGTGCTTTTAATGGAGCATGGTATAGATGATGTTGGTTAGCCTGCATATATGACATATACACATTGGTGAGTACGAGAACTGAAAAACACAATGCAGAACAGTGGATTGACTTCTGATTTCAAAGGAATTAGAGTATTGCTTATTTTGAATCATGAAACCAGAAATTAGTGAACTAAGTACCCAATGGGTGCTCCCTTCCGGGCATTTGGCTCCCATGGCAGAATGAAAGGCCCTGTTGAGTCATTGGAGGAACTTCTATTGAGTGGTATCTGCTACATTACTTGAAATGCATAGGCAAGGCAGCTTCTATCAAGCCTTTTGTTGGCATATTTATTTGCTTCCTATTATTGTACAGGTAATCCTTTTTGTTACCTTCCAATTGCTTTTAGGCTACAGAACTAGTTGATGGTGCTTGAGATTTTTGCTCAAACGAATTTTTTTTCCTGTCTTCTCGGCCTAACTCCTCTTGGTTACCAATCTTCCTTAACACATCTCTTCTTTTTTCCCTCTACTCCGCATCTATAAGACTATAAGTGCCATTTGTGTGCTTGGTTTTAGCCATGGACTTTTCTCATTTTTCATGGTTTTTATTGTAATTTTTCCCCCTCCCTCCATCCTTGCTGCAGGGAAAAGGAGTTGGCTGCTGTGAAGATCAATGCGGCAGATGTTGACATAATTGCAAATGAGCTTGAGGTTAGTTCTCTTTATATTGTACATCGACTGAATCTTTTCTTCTTCCTTTGCCTTCTGCGACACTCAAGATCATGCTTCGATTACAGCTGGACAAGAAGGTTGCTGAGAGAACCTTGAGAGAGCACAAAGGTGATGCTGTTGCTGCAGTGCGGTCCCTGCTTCACTAGAATGCGTTTTGCCTGGACTGTAACTGAACCTTTTTGTAGTATACTATCTGATTTGCTTGATGCTGCTTATTGATGATTATTGACTCATTTACAAGTTTTATCTCTCAAAATTCTTTTTTGTGGGTCTTTTGGAAACAGCCTCTTTACGGGTAGGAATACCGGTAGAGGTAAGGTTGCCTACGGCTGGATCTCCCAGACCCCGCGAAAGTGGGACCTACACTGGGAGGTGGTGTTGCTGTATCTCTGAAAATGTGTTTGTTGTTTTATCCTTGCCCATTTGCCGCAGCCGCTCTTTCACTCTACGTAACTGTTTGATGCCGCCATCTCTAACTTAGTTGTCGGTCATGTTGTCCTGGGTTGTTAGGTGAAACTGGGATCATAAAGTTGTAATTTGGGCAAATTTGGAGCTAGAATATGCATTATTCCAAAGTCAGGCCCTCTTTTATTAAATGGCATAAATTACCTGCTATTTTAACTCTGAATGTACTTTCGATCGTTGGATCAACCAATTACCGAGAAGTGGGGGTTTTTTTGGGGGCGGGGGAAGGCCTCTTCTTCTATGGCAAATGCCTGTCTCCTCTGTGTGCTTATAATTGGATGGAGAATCCTATATATGTGTAAAAAAGTTCAGGAAGAGCAACAAATTCCCCATGCTTAGCAAAAAGTCTTACTAGATCATCCAACCTCCTAACGACAGAGATAGCGATGCATGAATAAGTAGACGGCCCCAATCAAGAGTTACAGATTCCCGGCCAAGAAGATTTTGGCCCCGGGGGGGGGGGTTTAAAAACAAGGGGAGCCTAAAGAAGACTTATAATAAGACTATAAATCAATGTCAAACAGATAAACATCTTTTCCAACACAATGTAACAGAAACAAACCTATAAACATCCCACCTGAAGAAAGCTCCTAATATGAGTACATGATTACACTGTACAAAATGCCAAATGCCATTCCAAAGGTGGTGAATTTGATTAAATTGCCTTACAAACGGTTTGGATTGAGAAAGGGACGAGGAAGGTAATAGACTAATAGAGGGGAAGGAAAGAGAAAGAGAATACACTTATCTTATTTGAATATGTGAGGAGAACTAGAGAAGGGATGGTGGGAAAAGGGGCGAGAATTATTAAAGATCTTCCCTACTCAATTATTCCTCATTCTGATATGGGGATGCACAAAAATGGAGGAATGGGATGAAACATTCCCCTTCCTTTCTTCCCTCTACCTCTGGTAATTTTCCCACAAGCAATGTAAGTTAGAGTTTACTAACCTTCAGTCCCCTCCCCTCCTTCCTCTCTACGCTCAATCGAAACCGAGGGCAGTAAAATACATTACTAGGGGCTTGTCCTTTTCGTGGGTCAGTTCCAAAATACCAACTTCAACCTACTTTAACCTACTTCAACCCACTTCAATTATTTTAACCAAGTTCAATTTATCACATAAAAAAATTCAATCCACTTGAACCTACGTCAACCCACTTCACCCTTTTACCCACCCTAATTTACTCATGAGAAGAACAGGCCCTATGTTGTATCAGAAGGGGGGTCCAAATCAAAAAAATATATGAAAAACTGACTGAAGGGATGATGCATATGTTTTTTTTAAAAACACTTTGAAAAGACTGAAGAAGCTCAGAAAGGCAGGCAGTATTTTGTTAGAGCTTGAGAGCATACAAAACGGCTTTAACAATTCCAAGAGGAGTGTCATTAACAAAAGAATTTCAGGGGTAAATAAGCCCCAAAATGAGGGGATCATATTATCTGCAAGTATCGAACTCAAGCTTATGTTGTACCACTTGTACCTATATTTACATACAAAGCAAAGTGAAGGCATCTTTGTACAGTTTTTTTCCCCAAACAGCAAAATGCTCTCGCACGACAGATTGGTGCTTTTCATTTGTATCAATCAAACCTTACTCACTGTCACACTTCAATCGACCAATCACCATGAAAATAGATCAACTGCAGCTCACAATAGCCCATCCTCCGGCCATGTCCATCATCAAGGTCTCTGTTCTCAATACAGGCAGTCGTCATCTGGGTGCAAGTGCAGCACTGCCCTTCGCCCTTCTCTTTTTTAATCAAACTCAAGCAAACCTCTAATGTGATTCACTTTATGGGGGCAATCAGCATGGAACTATCAAAAGCTCTGCCTCAGTTGACGGTACAAATGTCCACCATGACAAAGCAAGACTTCAGAATCATAGTTCTTTCTGAGTTGCATCAGCAGAAGCGGCCCTGGCTGCTTGGAATTCGATTGCGTATTGTCTCTGCAAATCCTTGAGCCTTTCCAACAATTCCTGGAATGTCGGGCGCTTTTGAGGCTCACTGGAAAAATACAGAGTCAAGTGAGCATCATTTGCATCTAGATTCATAACAGCAACAATAATTCCAGTACGCATCCTGGCTAAGCAGGGATATGGCGTATAAATATAGAGCAAGATGAAGCAGAATTGGAAAAGCATACTGTCGACATGAATACACAGGGTGATTGTGCCAGTGCAAACTATGAACAGTGAACAATGAAACAGCACCATTTTTCATTGGGTTAGAAGAAAACATAAGCATGATGATGCTATGATCTGGGTTCACCTAGAACCAGTATCTTAGCTTAGTGAGAACCTTAGGATGCACAGGAAGTCCAGAAATTGCATCTGTTTTTCAGTGCCCGGCTATGAGAGAGCAAGAAACAAATGACATGCAGATAGCAATGAGAGGAAAGTGCACCTTTGCCAGCAGCTCTCAATCATTGCAGCCCACCTTTCATCAACATCGTTTGGTATATCTAACCTTTGATTCATGAACCCAACTGCTCCAATCACCTGCACAAACTTAGCCATGTCATTCAATTCTGCCTTTTAGAAGATTTTATCCTTTTTTCTCCTTTTGGGGGGGGGGGGCACTACTAAAAGTTGGTGCTGCTTCTCTATATGTCAGAAAATTAGTCATGACAATCACAGAATCCCAGTGTTGCCAAGCCTTACCCCTGCAAAGTGCAAACAGCAAGAGACATATTCCGAGACGCACGAAGAACAGATCAGAAACACTTTTGCCAAGTTGAAATTCTTTGAAACGAGTTAGGTAATAGAAGGTTAAAATAATTAGAAAATTTGTTGAAAGTACTAAAATATATATTATCATAAAAGCAATGATAATGGAAGCAGCCATAGAATTCAAAGAGCATTTATAGAGGATTATCTCCTGAATAAAAGCACTCTCATACTCATTCTCAATCTAAAGAAGACGTTTGATTGTTTGTTCTGCAAGCAAACAGGATTCAAGAGAGTCCAGCATGCCCTTAAGCACAATGAAACAGAACCAATCCTTGGACCCCAAATCTCTCAAACCATGGTACATATGGCAATGTATGGAGGGGTAACATGACAAATGTACATAGCCTTAACCCTACAGATGAAGAGCTTGTTCACATTTGCAAAGGGACCAATTGGCTCGCTACTTCAGAGTCATAAAAATAAGAGAAATAGATGATCGTTCAACAAGATGCCTAATTAATGCTTCCACGATACAATGCCCAAAGATATAGTGCCCTATGCTCCCATAAGCCACAAGAATGTTACCTGCATTGCATTGAGATGTTCCCACGGTATCTTCTGGGTGGCAAGTTCCCATAGTATCACCCCAAAGCTATATATATCAGATCTGTGGAGGAAGCATATGAAAACAGAGTCAATCTATGATTTTTGAAGAACAAATCCTGAAGCAAACACTACAGCTGGATGACTACAACATACTTTTCATCCGAGGGCTCATTACGAAGCACTTCTGGAGCCATCCATTGAGGCTATACAGCATAGAAAGCAATAGTATTTAAAGAAGTTAGAATTTGGGGCTCAAAATCTGGATAATATTGGATTTCAAAAACAGCAAGGGTACAGATACAGTTGCATACTGTTCCTTTTCCAGTCCTCGTAGTAAGATAAGTCTCATGTTTTACACGTGAGAGCCCAAAATCAGCAACCTGTTGGGTGAAAAAAAATTTAAAAAAATATAGTGAGTGGACTTCCCAATGCATTGTGAGCAAGTGGCATCTAGACGACAGAAAAGATACAATTTGTCTAGCAAACTCACACCTTCACTTTCCAATCCTTATCAACCAGAAGATTTGAAGACTTCAGATCACGATGGATAATAGGTGGGATGCGGTTATGAAGATAGTTCATCCCTCGTGCCTGCAGTGGGGTGCCCCCAAAAAAAGCAAAAACAAAAAAAGAATGTGGTGTGAGTTGCATTCTCCAGAGGAAAATTAGAGGATTATTATTAAATCTCAGACATCATTTGCTCTACTATGCCACCACAATACCCACTATGTCTAAGGCCATGTGAATCCTTCGTCTCCAATCTAATTTGGATGTGCTCCTCTGCAATAAACGAAACAAGCTCCCTCTGCATCATCATATGAAAAAGGGATAGGGAGTCATTAATTCTACCCATACGATGAAAACCAGCCCTTGATAAGAGCAACCACAAAAAGGAATTAAAAAATCAATCAAAATAAGAACAAGATACTTCAGCAAGCCTAAGAATATCTTGTTAAAAAGTTCACAAGGAAAGCTCATTCAGAGGCCATAAAAAGGAAAGGTAAGAATGAACCGTGGAAGAAACTCTGTAACAATGCAGAGACGCTGGGGTGAAGTTACCGCACCCATAAAAAGTACAATGTTAGGGTGTCGAAGACGCTTCATGAGGGATACCTTAACAAACAACAGAGAAATTGTTAGCCAGCAAAATGAGAACATCTCGATAGTTTCAGAATGCATTTCAACATATTACACTCATCCGCAAGGAAATAGACTGACGCAGAAATTTGACAAGATATACAAAAATGAGGGAATAGCAATATAGCATATTAACATTCCAATTTTGTCACGAGGGGAAATGCAACTTCTAGTACAAAGAATTCCTACCTCTTGTCTGAAAGAAAGCAAGGCATCCTCAGAATATTCTTGCTTGGCGAAAACCTTAATAGCAACATCCTGCAGCAAAGGGCACACTCTGACACTGTCATGCCCATATAACTGGATATCCAAATATTTAGCTTCTTCCAACACAATTCAAATATTTACAGGAAAAAGAAAAAGAAAACAGACAGACAGACAGATATACAGACAGAATTATTTATCAATCATTCATAACCCGCTGCCAATTCATTGCAGAACTTAAGTCGTTCCACATGAAATATGGACCACATACTTGAACCAAAAATTATTGTTGTTGAGACAATAAGCTGAAATTTTTCATGCCTTCATTCTTAATATTGACTCACAAAACTGCATTAACATGTTAACCCAAAGTTTCTTCTCCTAAACTAGCCAGCTGCTTACAAGAGGATTAAGATGTATTGCCACCAGGGCAAATTATAAAGCATAACTACAAATCAATACTCAAAACATAATTTCCTTGTCCAAAACGATATAATGTATCCCTTTCTCAGAGATGGTCATCTCCCTATTCTTACTTCCACAAAGAATCATGTAGGAAAGAAGATGATAGATATCAGAAAGAAAAGGAAAAAGAACATACCGATCCATACCAGAGACCATGATAAACAGTACCGCAGGAACCTACGGGAAAGTTGAGAAGATAATTAACAAATAGAAAGAATGGGGGGAGGGGAATTGGGGAAGGCATTGCCAAACTACAGAAACTAATGGGACTACTGTAATTCCTGAGATTACATGGACCATCATATATTACTAAGTTTATTCAACAAAACAGTCAATAGATGTCATAAGGGTGTAAGTCACAAATCCGAGATGTGCAAGCATTCATGTTTTACCCATTAGGCTTTAAACCACGAGCAGCATCAGAATGCATTTAACATCACGGAACAAGTCAAATGCTCCAATCTTATATAACAAAGAAACAGGGTAGGCTCAACAACGACCAGATCATCCAGGAAATTTCAGACAAGTTATTTTTCTCTAATGGGATAGATTTAAAAAGATCCTCATAACCGTAAACAAAACAAGTTGTACTGCCCAGTGCATACCATCAGAACTCAAAAAACCAACCAAAGAAACATTTATGGCCCTGGTTCCTACAGCATCTGTACATTGTCTAAAAAGGAATAGTTTTATTGATGATCTCATGATCCTGAAACTAGGAAACCTTTTGGTTTCTCAGGATGCAACCCAAATTGATAATATGACCACCTTTCGTATGATTGTATCCAAAAGAAAACTCATTGGCATTCAAAAACCTGATTTTGCTGGCATCGGTATAGGAGGAGGAGCACCTTTGATACGGCAATATCTTTTCACTGATACTATAATAAGATAGAAACAAATTAAAATTACAAAGCACAAGGAAGGAACCCATAACTGATGAAGAAGCCTGTGGATCCTTTTTGCTTACTTTCTCCATCTATCATGAGTATATCAAGCAGACTTTTTCTTTATCAAGTCCCCTTTTCAAAACTCATTTGTTTGAAGTTCATGAGAGAAACAAGACTCAGATGGTTTGGATATGTGAAAAGGAGTGTGGATGCTCCAGTGAGGAGATGTGAGACAATTAACATCCCCGGAGGTAAAGGTAGAGGACGACCAAAGAAGAGTTTGGACGAGGTGAATAGAGAGGACTTGAAAGTTGCAGGACTAACAGAGCTTACAGAGGACATGGCCTACGATAGAAGACTATGGCGGGATAAGATTAGGGTCTTAGATCTTAGAGAGTTAGCCTCGTATGTGTCATTTGGTGTGTTCAGTTTGTATGGAGGCACTACATGCATTTGGGAAGACACATTCGATGTTTACCTCTGTTTATTAAGGTATGGTACATTCCTTTGCTATATTGTGCTTATGTTTACATAGTTTCTGTTACCTGATTTATTAATATTTATTAGTTTTTTTCTCTACTGCTTATCCTTAGTTTTATCCTTTCTTTATAAAAATGTTTTCATAAAATCCTTCTTCTATAAAATGTTTTTCACAAATTCATTTTTTATGGGTCTTTTGGAATCAACCTCTCTACAGGCAAAGATGTCGGTAAAGGTACGGTTACCTATATCTGGATCTCCCCATACCCCATGAAAACGGGACCCACACTGGGAGGTGGTGGTGTTGTATCTCCTCCCCCCCCCCAAAAAAACCCCCAACACACAAAACAATGATCCAATAATACTGGTTACAACAACAACTCCCAGTGTGGATCCCGCTTTCGCGGGGTCTGGGGAGATCCAACTGTAGGCAACCTTACCTCTACCGGCAGTCCTACCCGTAGAGAGACTGATTCCAAGTCAATAATACTGGCTACATGTCATAACATAGAGTTAAGCAAGAAGAAACTAGAAAGGGGGGGGGGGGGAATTCCTTTCTGAACTTCAGCATGTATCACTGATTCACCATGAGTTCTGAGTTCACACCCCTGATAAAGATGCCTTTAGGAAAAGGAAACCAAACTTGTATCGCATAGGTATTAGACATTAGTTAAGTTGCCCCCCCCAAAAAAAAGGAGAGATGTATAAAGGGAGAGAAGAAATTAGAAGAAATAAGGTTTGGGGGGGGGGGGGGAAGAGGAAGAAGTGACGCCAGAATTGGGGCAGAAAAATAATGCAGCCAGGTAGGGAAACAATAAAAGAAAAACAGCAACAAAACACTTTTTCATTTGTTAGTGACAAGTTGACAACCAAAGCAAATTTTCGATAAGTCGAAATTTTTCAATACATGTATGTACTATGGTTATCTTATAGTGTTTTTTAATGCCAATATGGCACGCAGAGGGGAGATCTCTATTCCATAATGCTTAACCCGCAGATTTCCACTTGTAATCAGTGTAGCAACTCTGTGTGAAAATCACAATGATTAGTGCTCCTACAGCAGATGTTAGTTCTAAAGGTCTAGCATTAATGGAAAGTTAAACAGTGATATCTAGAACTTGGATCAATGGAACCAGTATCAAAAGTATATCCACAACGTATGCAATGAGAACTGCAACACCTGAAAACTTTTTTTAAACCAAACTCAGCCCACCCAACCCCCCCCCCCCCGGTCTTTCCCCCAAAAGAAAATAAATAAATCGGGCTACCCATTCCCCATCTTATTCTCTTCTATTCTACCTCCCTCTACAGCCATCACCTTCATCTCTTCTACACAATCCTTCAAAGAATCCTTCCTAAACCCAGCCCTCCAACGACCTCATCAATGTCTCACAGCCCCCCCCCCCCAAAAAAGAAACGAAGAAAGGAAAAAAGAATGATAAATCATCTCTGGTCACTCTTTTGAGTTAGCAGGCTTTCAGGGTGATGCTCACTTTTACAGGGGGAGTTGCCAGTGATTAGCTGTTTGAGGTGGTAGCTTTGTAGTAGTGGTGTCGCTGAAAATGCTTGTGGTTGTTACCGCTCCTCTCCCCCCAACCTTCCTCCTAGGTGGCTGCATTTTTTATGGAGGTCATTTGCAAGAGGTTTGGATAGGGTTGATGCAGAGTTCCAGATGAGATGGGTAATGCATGGAAAAGGCCAGGCTCAATGCATATAGAGAGATCAGATACAGGCAGGAGTCGCTGTCGCCTCCCCAAAAAGATCCTAAATATGCAGATACTGTAGAAGGGAGGTCAAGAATAAAGTTTTCCAAGCCATTCCCCAAGTTAATTGTTTGGTTGCTACGGATGGAGAGAAATAGGAGAGTTTTTTATGGGATTGGAATCTCAATTGAGCAGTCAAAAGACAAGTGGCTCAATACTTTATTCTTTTAGAAGAAGGTTTTTTGCCCCTCTTCTACTGATGTTATTGATTTTGTGGATAGCCCATTTTTTGTTTGTAATTAGTTTTCATATGATGCTTTTTCAGCGTTCTTTCTTGTAGGTTTTTCTCATTATAATAAATACATTACCTTTTCCTTATCAGAAAAGGGGCAAAAAATGTAGAAGGCTAAGTATTAGGGAGGTTACGTGATTCCCTAGAATGAGCTTGATTACATTGCTATATATTCCCAACCATATGCAAATGATGGATTTGGAATCCCTACATTCAGTCAGCCACACACTGGTGGAGCTTATAGGTCTTTTAGGCCCTGTTCTATTTCGCGTTTTTTAAGATTTAGCTAAGAGCTTACATCTTCTTACAGCTTCTTACATCTTCTTACATCTCCTTACATCTCCTTACATCTTCTTACATCTCCTTACATCTTCTTACATCTCCTTACATCTCCTTACATCTCCTTACATCTTCTTACATCTCCTTACATCTTCATTTTATTTATTGTGTATTGATTTTGCATTTTTTATTTTTTTTATTTTTTATTGTTAATTTTAAATTTTAAATTTTTTTGTTCTTTATTTTTTATTTTATTTATTTTTATTTATTTTTCATTTTTCATCTTTTATTTTTAATTTTTTAATTTTTTAATTTTTCAATTTTTGAATTTTTTTTATTTTTTTAATTTTTAAACTTTTATATTGTAATTTTTAAATTTTTTAATTTTTAAATTTTTTATTTTTTATTTTTTTTGTTTATTCTTTTATTTGTCAATTTTCATTTTTCATTTTTTTTATTTTTTATTTTTTGTTTTTAGTTTTTTATTTTTAATTTTTTAATTTTTTATTTTATAATTTTTTATTTTTTATTTTATAATTTTTTATTTTTTATTTTTATGTTTATTTCTAATTTCTAATTTTTTATTTTAAAATTGTCAAAATTTTAAAAAATTTTAGTTTTATTTTTTTTCATTTTTTTATTAAAAAAAATAAAAAAGTAAAAAAGTAAAATTCAAATTCAAATTAAAATTTAATATTAAAAATTAAAAAATTAAAAAATAAAAAATTATGAATTAAAAATTAAAAAATAAAAAATAAAAATAAAAATTACAAATTAAAAATTACAAAATTACAAAATAGAAAATTAAAAAATAACAAAAATTAAAATTAAAATTAAAATTAAAATTAAAATTTAAAAAAATAAAAAATAATAAATAATAATTAAAAAATAAAAATAATAAAAATAACGAAATAAAGAAATAAAAAATAAAACAATAAAATAACAAAAATTACAAAATTACAAAAAATACAAGAAATAAAAAAAGTAAAAAATAAAAATAAAAAATGAAAATAATAATAGTAATAATAATAATAATAATAATAATAATAATAATAATAATAATAATAATAATAAAATAAAAATACAAAATACAGCTTCTTAAGTATATTATTTTAATATTATTATTTTTCATCTAAAACAAATTATATTATACAACTCTTTTACAATTCAACAACTCCTTATATCTATCCTTACAGCTTTCTTACAGCTCCTTACAGCTTCTTACATCTTCTTACAGCTCCTTACATCTCCTTACATCTCCTTACAGCTTCTTACATCTCCTTACATCTCCTTACAGCTCCTTACAGCTCCTTACATCTCCTTGCAGCTCCTTACAGCTCCTTACATCTCCTTGTATCTATCTATCTATCTAAAACGCGAAATAGAACAGGCCCTTAGTTTGATTTTGATCTCAATGATCAATAATACACGAGCCAATGTACCCTTCTACAGGTTAGAAGTCCACACAACTAACATAAGAGATATGTGGCACTCACGTGTGTCTGCAAGGGTTAGATGTAACCCATAAAAAAGGGAAAATACAAAAGAAACAAACATAAATAAGTCCTTAAAACAACAGATTAAGCTTTTACTTAAAATTGGGATTCAAACAAGCTCCAAACTAGTAATAAGGCCTAAACTAGAAAATTTTATCTCCAAAACTCTTTAGAAAAGACAACACATGCACACATGCTGGAGATGGGGGTAGCTTACCTTGTCCAATTTGCTCTCCAACGGTTAAGTCCTCCCACATGATTTCATAATCTAAACAATCAGTTTCTATGTCCAATTTATTTACAGCACTGCTGCTTGCACTTCCACAGCTACTTGCACTGCTCGTGCTATTAACATTGAAAGATGACCAGGACCCAGATGCCTCATTTGCAGCAGGTCGATTAAATTCAGTGGCCTGGTTTTCTGATTTCATAGCTGAATGTGACCGATCTGAATCCTCACCTTGCAACCATTGCCAGCCAAATCGATTGCTCTTTGGTTCTGATGTTTCCTGTTCATTTCCTCTCCATGGCCATTGCTTCTTGCCTATCAATGCCTCAGCCTTGGAAGCTAGGATCTTGTGGATAGCAGTCTTTCCTTCACTTTCAGCACTTGAGTCTTTTTGGGATTTAGCAAGGGACTTTCCAGTGGCAATCTGCGAGAAAACACCAAGAGCAGACCCAACTAGGTCTCCTCTAGGAGTGCTAGCACCACTGGAATTTCCATCGTCTTTGTGATCTACTAGCACAGTATCAGAAAAACCATGATCTGAGAGGCGACTATCTCCACTTCCTCCTTCTCGAGGAATATTATTCTCACCAGTCTTTATTTTGGAACGTACCTTGTTGCCAACTTTCGTCGCCTAATTTAATTAACTAAGAGAGTCAAAAACTAGTTTACTAGAGCAAATAACTGAATAGAAGTATCCATATACTAACCAAATTTGTCAATTTTGAAGCAATTGCAGTTTGCAAAGGCTGCTCAGGATCAAGGCCAAGCTTAGTCGCAACACTGCTTCTGGACCGGTTAAAACTTTGACCTGTCTCAAGCTCTTTTGCTTCTAAAAGTGAACCTTTAAATTCTTGAAATGGCCTTGGATCACTTGACACACAAATAATTCCAATGAAACTACCATCATCATCATAAAATGGGGTGTCAGTTGCAATAATTAGAAACCTCCTTCCCATCTTATCCTTAACTGGGAACTGTCCTGTCCAACTCTCCCCCATTTGTACACGACGTATAATATCCATGCCCATAACAAAATCTTGAGGATCAACAAGGAGTTCAAGGACATCCTTACCAAGAGCTTCTGCCGCAGAATAACCATAAAGGTCTTCAGCGCTTCGATTCCTGCAGAATTGATGTAAGAATTGACATTAAACAAGTAGCAAACATAACCACTCCTTTTTTCTTTTTTCTTTTTGGCCAGGTAGTGGGGTTCGGAGACAAAATCAGATCTTTTCACACATAACATAGGTTGCCACAATAAGATAAGCCAGAGCAAGGGCTTAGCTTGCATTACAAAAGCACTTCTTTCACATTAAAAAAGATTTTGAAACACAGCATAAAGACTTCATGTCAACAGTTCAAAAGTTCTATTCTTGATGTTCACACATTAAATCTCAAGTGTGTAAAAATATTAACAATGCAGTAGATCTTTGAAAGTTTCAAGCTTCCCTCTCCGATGATTCATATGCCAAAAAACATTATTATGTATGCAATGTTAAAAACAAAGTAACTAGATCTTTACTTACAACTTTCTATACAAAAGCTGACAGCACATCATTCAAAGGCATCTATGTTCTTCATGAATGAAAATCAACTGTGATATAGACCACTTTTAAACAAAACAGAGGACCCTTGCATTGCATTTCTAATTAAAAAGAATCATTGCCAAACTAGTGGCTTGAAAAGAAACAAAATCATCAGGCTACTCATACAACAGCCACTTGAACGATTATGTCTACACATTTTTGCTGAGTCCCACAGGCATATGTAATAAGCACTCAACCACAAGTAGTCAAGGGATAGACAAACTTCGTGAAGACCCATTTTACAACTTTGTTATGGCTCAAAACCTCTAAAAGTTCAATTCTCCTTCATGAAGCCAAAGGCAAGAGATATAAATTTATAACCCAAATTCATTACGCTATGCATTGCAATTTGTTTCAGTGAGAACCATTTGCACTATAAGCCATCCAACTCCTACCAAGACTGTTGCCAAATTCAGTTGACCTATTCCACACACGTCATTCATGGTTGAGATTTTGGGGTTCAGTTTAGGATGGAGTTCAACTAGGCAGCTGCAAAACCCCATCAAATGTAACTGTAGTCTCTTCGGAGATGTCCTATAATAGTGTTATAAGACAATCCCAAAACAAAGGGCCTAAGTAGCATGGGAAGGGACTGAAAAAGAGTGAAGCAAGACCTGAGGAAAAACAGCTAACTACTTCTCGAGTGTAGATAACTAGAGCAAAGTTATCAAGAACTACAGTAGTGAGGCATGGTGGTTAATCATCGTTCAATTCTCCCAGATCAAATATCGAAAACAAGTTATACCAATTTGTAACTAAGGTGGCTACGCCACCCCCTTGCCAATTGATTTGGGACTAGAATCTTATTTGGATTGGGGCCAGGGGGGAAGCTTGGCTCAAGAGCTCTGAATCACCTCAAATAGGAATGTAGGTCCTCCTCATACTACGGACAAACTATCTAAAAAAGAAAGAAGCCCAATAAATGGACTAATGAAGACATTGGTGCTACTAATATATATTCAAGCTAGGGTTTATTCTGCATCACTATGGAAAAATTGTGGTAGGTGAATGACCACTTAAGTGTTTGATTTTTAGTCAATCAAGAAAAGACAACGGCGAAACAACAGAAACTTTAACATTAATGCGATTGACTTATTTTACTGACTAGTTCAATATCAGGAGAAATAGATATCATTAGATTGAGTCAAAGGCTCAAACCCATGCCCAAAACCTCCCATAGCTGATAAACAAGAAAATCCAGACACGAGGCCTCACTAAGCTGATGGTGATGTCCTACAAATTTGGAGATTATCTGCCCCAACACTAATGCCGATATACTGCATGTCCAAATTTGTCCTAAAATCGTAGATAGTTTTCCATTGGAAGTTTCTCTTTGCGACTCAGATTCGTTGAAGGTATCTAAACTGAACTTTTCTAACTAAGCCATTGGAAGTTCCAAAAAATTATCCAAGTCATATTCTTGGGGTGCATTACTTATGTTTCTGGCATCAGACCTCTCTAACTAAGCCAAATGATGCCCACATAGAAAGTTGCAAAGAGATCGCTTTCACGCTGAGGCCTAGAAGCCAACTTTATTTGCTGGCTGAGATATCTGAGTGCAAGGAGCTAAACAGCTTCACAGCACTAAGTATTTCAGCAAGTCTAGTGAAGCAAGGCCAATCAGTGCATGTTGAATAAAAAGTGTGAATTGCCAAAAACATGAGGCTCAATTCATCTTCCTGTTGCTAAACACTCTGCCCACGCTTTATCCAATTTCCCAATACTTGCCCCTCTCTACACGTTTTTACTCTTGTGATCTCATTTCTCACTGTTTAGTCCTTATGTGTCTATTTAATCTCATGGGAACATTTCTCACCACCATTTCACCGGTTGCCACAATTGACGGGAAGTACTATGACTAAACTTAATGGTTTTGAAACTAATAAGTTGCAGAGACAAGTCAAAAAATCAGGGTGCTAAGTCCTAACTTAGATAATGTTATTCTCCAAATTGTTTTTTCCATGAGTGATTTCGGCACCACTATAGTCCACCCTTCTCTGAGCATAAAATTCTTGCAGCAGATCACATAGAGGTAAGTCTTTAGCATCCTGGATTCCATCCCCCCTTGTATGAAAGACTCCACAATCTATTTTTTACCAGTAGAGGTTAACTAAGGTAATAAATTTGGATACACAAAGAACATCACTATCTACCTTCGAACAAATTTGAGCACATTGTCCATTCCTCTTGCAACCTAAGAAACAAAAGGTGCAATTTAGGGCATTGCAGAATGCACATAGAAAAAACCCCTATCATCAGCCAACTTCAACAAACAAACCTCTGCCACAAATGCCCCTTCCCATTAATCCTCAAACAAAGATTGCACAACCACTATAGCACCCATTTCTGGAACATAACAAACTCTAACCAACTAATTCCATACTTGCAGCAACTAAACCCTAAATCCCAATTCCTAATAGCCCAATCCCCTCGTCATCTAATCAGAGACCTTACACCTAATCAGAGACCTACTATCACCACCACAACAACAAACCAAAAAAAAAGGCCGAACTAAAAAAAGTCAACACAGACAAACTTCAAACAACCAAACAGGCACTCAATCCTCAATCAAAATATCAAATATTTTATTTAAAAAAAAAAGATAATCCCAGTTGAATTGAGCAAAAACCCTAATGAACATACCAGTAAATGAGACGGCAATTGACATCAAACACATGAACAGCTTGTCCCATCGACTGCAATATATTCACATACTGCCTGTCCGTAAACTGGACTGTCTCCGGTCGGACCGGCGACAAGGGCATACTGCCACAGGACCGGCTCTCTCTCTGCAAAGGCGACGCCGAAGAATACCCGAAAGAAGCGGACCCTTTCTTCCACGATTCGGGCCCACATCCGGTCCGACGAGCCGCAGGGAGCCTGGGCCGCTGTGGGGAGACCGAGTGGGACCGGGTTCGAACCGGGTTCGAGCCGGAAAGCTTGAGCTTAGACATCTCCTCCTTGAGGTGAGTATGTCCGGCTTCTAGCTCCTGGATCTTCCTCAGGAGCTCCTCTGGAGGTGGCGTGTCCATGGCGAAAAGGGTCGATCAGAGGAGAGAGAAATTCGAAAGCAAACCGAGAAGGATTCTAAGAAGAAGAGCTGCTGAACGCTGAAGATGGCGGTGTCGATAAGATTGAGAGAATCATGGATCTCTCTCTCTCTCTCTCTCTCTCTGTTTCCCGTTGATGTTTGTGTTTCTCTCCCTGTTTTTTTCTCTTTTTTTTCTGAAAGTGAGCAGTCAATTGATGGGTGGACTGAGGAGAGAGACAGAGATGGAATGGAATGAAATGGAGAAAAGTGCAGCTCTGGTCAATTAATAGAGTTAAGTTGATGTTTTTTTTTCCCCCCTAACTCCCTTCCTCTTATTTAATTTTCGCTTCTTGGTTTTGGTATTTTTGGACACTTTTGTTCTCTCTCTCTCTCTCTAACATATGCATAAATTTAAGCATTACAATTCGTTTATAAGATCACCTTATCAAAGACCATGCTTTTGGTTACTATAAGATGAACTTTCATTTCAAGCACAGAAATTTTAAAACACGTAAAGTATGAGAGTAAGAATATGAGATTTCATGCACTAATAATATGTAAAAATACGCGAATGTTTCTATTTCTTTTGCCTATTTACATGCCTAGTCACTTTTATAAATATATAAGAGAATACGAAGCTCACAGTGATGGCAAAGCTTATATCATACTCCTAAGAGCACGAGCAAGGACAGTCTCGTGAGCCAAGAATTTTACGTGGCGAGCGGGCGCGCGAGCAGCTCGAGAGAGGACATCTGCCGCGTGCGAGACACGGGGCTCGGCAAGCAGCTGTGAGCCAGCCCGTGTAATTTTTTTTTGTCTCCTAGGGCCCAAAACGACGTCGTTTTGGAGCTAGACACAGGTTTTTTTGGGGGGTGTTGGCTGCATATTTTAGAAAAAAGAAATTTTAAAGTTGCCAACAAATCTTTTAATTTTGTATTTTTGTAATTGTAGAGAGTTGCTCAACAACTCTTTTCATTTTTGAATTTAAATTCTGAATTTGTAAATTAAAATTCTTAATTTTGTATGTTTTTAGTTGTAGAGAATTTGAAGGTGCGTTTTTAACAAAAAAATAAGAGAAGCAAATTATTTTTTTAATGAGTCCCCTTTAAATAATTGTGTAATCAAATTTTATTCACAAAATATTTTTCACAAATTATTCATCTAAATAATAAAACAAAATAAATGACTAAAAGTAATTAAATATGTTTAGTTGTAGGGTCCACGTATATTAATTTATTTAATGAGTTAAACTTATGAGCCTCGCATTGGAGGGATGAAGGATTGTGAGCTGAAAAGTTGGGTTAAAAGCTGATGTGGAAGATTTGGTCACCATTGGTTTTGCTCTAAAAGTACATATTCTCACAAGTCATGTCGGTGCCACACATTAAAAATTATCTATATGACAAATACACGTTGAAAAAATACATATACGTGATAAGTGGGAGTACACACTCCTAAGTCTATGATATACATTACCCAGTTATGACTATAATGAGATAAGCGTTACAGTCGAAATTATGTAAATTATAATTTAAACATTGTGATTTAGAAATTAGAATTGAGAATTGAAAAAAAAAAAATCCAACTTTTGGTTAAATTGTGAACATTTGTAATTCTTGTTCTTAATTCTAACACAAATTCCATGTAAGCAATTAAAAATTTCTATGTCAAGACCAAACCTTCAAACAACTTCTCATTCTCATTTCGAACCATACTGGATAATTCTTGTGTATCAAATGTCCTATAAACCCTATCTATTCAGAGTTCACTGTCAATATTCTTTTACGAGGGAAAGCGACCAATTAGATGCAATTGAAGCCGCTTGTGTCTAAAATGTAAAACTAAATTGTCCTCATCCACTTTATAATTTTGATTTCTAACTTTTTCACTTTTTACTTCCCTGTTGGGCTGCACACTCCCTTATTGTTGGAGAACAAGAAGTTGCTAACAATGTGGAATATGAGGCTTAACAGCATTTTCAGTTAGAGTTTTAAATTTTAAAATTCTGATCTGTCACATTAGTTAAAATTTTATAATTTTAGAACTTGTATTCTATCACTTCTCTAACCAATGGAACCCTAATTTTAATTATCCAATAAAAATATTTGTCATGAACCCACATTATAATACACAAACTATTTTTAAATCATCTAAAAATTATAAATTAACTCAAAAAAAAGAAAAAACAAAAACAAATAATAAAAAAATCTAAAAGTTACACGTATGGAGGAATGCCTACATGTTCTTCCATGCGTAGCCCCCGTTTCTCCTAGGTTGCCAAGGAGCCACTCGCACGTGTGGGGCAAACGTGCCCCCCACCTGGCACGCGTTTCTTCTCGCTGCTAGTGCGCTAAATTTGAGCACATAGAAATAATATATTTTCTATTGATAAATTAAAATCTTTCACTTTTCATCTTAGAAGCAGAGTGCTCAATATTATCTCATTTTAAAATTATACATTGAATTTTGAACTTATATGATGTATCTCTCTTTCAGAAAACAAATTCAATCGTTCTAATTAGTAGTACTATAAAGTATTTGATGGTGTAGGCTGGCATGATTTTATTTCAATAAAAAATAATAAAATAACCATCCGATCAACTGATGACCAATAGCTATAGTTACTATTCATACTCGGCAATATCGTAAATATTTTAACCCATTATGAGCCAACTACTAGAGACGAAAATTTATTTTTAAATTTTTGAATTGCATGTATTTGATACAATTTCACAAAAAATATGACCTTCTAGAAATCAATTAAGATACAAATACAATATGAATAACTTTGTCTTCAATAATACTATTTTTTCACCCACAAAAGAAAAGGAAAAAAAAAAACAGAAGAGGTGTGAAACATGGTCTTCAATAATATGTTGCTGGGAATTTTTCTAGAGGAGCCTTTTTTGCGGGGAGTCCCCTCATAAAGGAGCTCTTTGCCACGCGCCATTATGATTAGTGACACATCAATTACTGGCCATCAAGTTGCCACGGCTTGTAATTGGAGCCACTAATTAGCAAGTGCGTTTCACGGTAATGATCAGCGCGTAGGGTGGGCCCCCAGATCTTTTCCTTTATTGCTTTTTCCTTGTGCTTTTGTCCACTTGGATACCTTTTTCTTTTTATTGGACGGCACGGCGTAGTCAAATTTTCACCCTCACACTACAACCCACAATGGCGCATATATATATATATATATATATATATATATTTTATATAGGGCACGTGTTTTTTCGTAGAGCAATTCTAAAATATAAATCTCCATTCACTTTGACATAGTTTAACTTATTTTAACCTATTTTAATTTACTTTAATTTATTTTAATTTATTTTTATTATTTTAATTAAGTTTAATTTATCACATAAAAAATTCAATCCACTTCAACCTACCTCAAACTAATTCGACCCACTTCACTCTTTTATCCATCTCAATTTCCCGACAAAAAGAACATACCTATATTCCCTTTTTTTCTGGTGTGTTATTCTTTATTGAAGTTGATTGAAATGAGTTGAAAATAATTAAAGTTGGTTGAAGTTGATTAAATTTTTTTGTATATAAAAGGTAGAAGTTGGTTAAAATAGTTTGAAGTGGGTTGAATTTGATTAAAGTGAGTTAAAATTGATAAATTGATATTCACCAATGAAAAGAACATGACATAAGTGATAAGATTATATATAATTATATACAATTTTGAAATTATTGTATATTAACCATTCAAATATTTATGCTCTCATATGAGTTTACGTGCCTTCCTAAAAATTTCAACACGGGCCTCAATTCAATACTCGCTTTTAGATCTTTGATACTTATATTTTCTGGCACCAATAAGCCGGCAAAAATACGCAATCAATGTCTATTGTTGGAGCTTGGAGTTTTTCATCAAACGAGTGCCTAAACTTTTAGATATATAACTTTCAGGTGCCTAAACTTTTTCTATAGTTAATCTAAATGACTAAACTTTTTGAACACTTAATAGATGACTCACTTTTATAAAATAAAAAAAACTTTTAAATCAAAATATTATTGAAATTATTTTATGTCAACAATATATTGTAGTCCTAAAAAAATAAAAAGATGTTAAAAATTATAAAAAGATTTAATTTTTGAAACAACTTAATAAGAAAAATCATCTCTTGCTTGAGGAAAATTTTTGGGATGCATATGCACAGTGAATTTCTGAATTTCATGTTATTACAGGTTAGAGAAAATTATCAATGTTGCGATTTTACTATTGGGCATGGTTGAAACGTTTGATTCTCTCTCTCTTAATTAGTTAGGGAAAATTGAAGATGATTAACTAAAAAATAAATAAATATTGGTTAGAATTTCAATGGCATCAACAATTATTGTGTAGTTATATTCTTTTATTTTAGACCATCACAATTTTTTTTAAAAATACAAATCCCTTTTTTCCAATTGACAAGCCTTTTTCTAAAAAAAAATGGTTAACTTTTTTTTGATAGAAAAATTAGCGAAGTTAATAGTGCTAATAACATCTTTTGATTTTAAAAAAAATTCCATAAAATGATTGGATATTAATAATATTTTTGATCTATTTTTTTTTTTAAAAAGAGAGTCATCTATATTAATTGTTGAAAAAATTCAGAAACTTAGATTAATTGTAGAAAAAGTTTAGGCACCTAGAGTTTATAAATCTAAAAATTCAGACACTTATTTGACTAAAAACTCGTTGGAACTTGTTGGTCAGGTATTTCAAAATAAATGAAAAAATTTATATCTATATCTTACTTTATACATCTGACTTGATCGTTTTACAATGCAGAGTATAAGACCGAATTTAAAATTTTATGTATGGTTAACAAAGAAGGGAAAGAAAGGAAAAACATTGAAAATTTTTTAGACTTTTTTTTTCCATAAAAAAAATCACATTGATCTTTTTGAATAGATCATGTGGATTATCTGCAACTTAAACATATTAATCATTATATTTTCATTGTCACATTTAAAAATAATATGTCCAAGTAAATTGAATGCGAAATCCATTAATTCCTTGTTAATAAAATGCAACTGTTAGTAATTGCATTGTCTTTTAGTTAATTATTCCTATTCCTCTTGCATTCTGATTGGGAGGGAAAGAGATGATCACCACCCACTTTCTGGACCCACTCCGTAGTGCATAGGGGCCACACAATCTTGTGTGTGAGCATTCAACGTCCATACAGTTACAATGATCTCAATCTCAATGCAAGTGTCATACTCGTATTCCTATCAACTACATTAGCGTCACATATTAAAAATTATTTATGTAATAAATATAAGTTGAAAAAATATATATATATAATAGATAAAAATACACACTGTTCTAGGTGTATGATATACATTGCGTACATAATAGTGTTATAACAATAAGATAATTCATAACAGAAAAATCTTGTTTATTATTAATAATTAAAGCAGAACAGGCTAAATTTATGTAGGGTCCGGAAAAGGATTGCACATAATTAAAAACTCTATAATTTGCACCAAATTAAAATACCCACTAATAAGTGACGTATGAAGGCAACAAACTCAATTTTTAAATAATTATTCTCACAATATTAAAAATTATCAGCATATAATATGACCAAAAATAGGGTTAGAGGGGTAAGCACCTAGACCTATATAATTAGCAAATAATTAAGCACATTAATTCTGGCTTTGTATGTAGCCACGACGATGAAGTCAGAACCACATTTGGCACTATGTAGTAGGGTCATACAATAGGGGCAAAGTTCTTGAAGCCTTACTCTTAATTGGCCATGCTCTTTGTGTTCCCTCCATTACATTGATGTTTCTATCTATTTGCTATTTTTGACATTTAAATAAGCAAAATTATTGGAGTGAAATTGACCTTGAAAAACAGGAGATATTATAGAATAAGCATATACTTTTAATGTAAAAAGAAATTTCTTATAATAATAAGTATTTTAGGAAAGTCGTTGTAGATGATTTATAATGAACCGCTTCAAATAAAAGTTTGTAAATGCATAGTTTATAGATCTGACGTATAAATAGAGTGTAAGTTATTCTCTAGTATATGAGATAAATTATAAGTACCGACTCTAAGATGAGGCACTAAGGTTTTAAGACTCATTTATAAATTTTAAAAGTTGCATATAACTGTTATAGTCTATGTAAAAATCTCCCAACTTCTCCTAAAGTTTGTATACAAATTCCAAAACTCTTGAAAGTTTCATTTGCACGACTATTTTCGTAAAGATTTGGTTTTTGTCGCCCAATATTTCAGACTTAGATGCCCGCCCGCATATGACCATGATCTTATTATTACTGCCATAAGAGCATCTGCATTGCAAGGCTCGTGAGCCAAAAATTTGGCTCACGGTCCAAGCAATACCATGCATCAGTGATCCGTTTCGCTCGCCCCACGGTCCAGCTCATGGCCATGATCCGCCCCCCACACATTCTCTCTCTTTTTTTTTTGCCAACTAAGCATTTAAAAGTCTAAAACCCAATAATATAGTAGTAGTGGGGTCTATAAAATATTATTTTATTTGGTGATCCAAGTTGGTGATCCATAGGATGTAGAGAAGAGAAAAAAAGTTGGCTTGTGAGATGATGTGGAGGTTGTGGGTCCCCACTTGTGATCCAAACTTTTGGATCACCAATGCGGATGCTCTAACAATTATCCTCTCTTTTAGTGCAAATTACATTGTTGTTGTTGTTGTTGTTATTATTATTACGTGCGACTACCGATCTTGCAAAATGATTGGACAAAAAGTCTGCAGCAGCCAGGCAAAATTTTCTAAATCAATTTTAAGGTGTCCTCTTTTGCCAAGTACTTCCAAGTTGATTTTCAATCAAGTGTGTGTAGCTTGCTTCACTTCTAAGCTCCTTATTTATAAAGCTTTCCAATTTACAGCTTTCTTCTGAGTGCAAGATACATTAATGAATTTCAAAAAGACAAACTAGAGAATGAAGGCAATACATAGATTATACGGTACAAAAATACAATCTAAATACGTTAAGAAATTACTACATAAAAGGACTTGAATACGATAAGACGCAAATACGTACAATTTCACATAATTTTTCAACGCACATCAAAAATTAAACGCAATTGCTTAGATATTTTCTCCATTTTAAGTAATATTTAACATAACACGAAACGATACGCCAAAATTATCAATGTTACAAATTAAATGATGTATTACACAATTAGTATCAAAGAATACCTAGTTTGACCTGTGTCAGTATTGTCCGATGTCCAAAACCAATTCTTATAAACCCTCCCGCCCAAAAAAAGGCAGGAAACTCCAATCAAAAAAGAAAGAAATATTTATCTGATCATTGGTCAACGTTGTCCCTAAAAGCACTACTTGTGTACTCCAGCTCACACAAATTACCAATAACTGTGTATCAGACCAACTGCACAAAGGTACTGCTGCAATGCTACATCAAGCTCATGCAAGCAATATACCTCATGGAGTTAGATTAATTGCATTTGGAGGAGAAGAACTCTAAACTGATGCAATACCTAATAGATATCTATACTCTGAATTAATGTTGGAACTTGATATGCTTTGATGATGCGATAATTTATTATACATCATTACAAAGAGGGGAGATGCCCTCAATTCATCTTGATCAATTCCAACAGAATACAACTCTTCCACCACAAACGAACGCCTCAGCGAGTGATCCTGATACACCAGCCCTGATGCTGGCTAAAGCCGCAGCCTCAAATTTCAGAACTTCGATAAGGCCAGATGGAGTTATTGATGGCATGCCCCTCTGAGCAAAGTGCCGGACTTTAGGCGAGGGGGCGATATTGGCATCGAGATGCCCTTTTTGAGGGCAACATGAACAAACGAGACAGTTCTATGAAAGCTGAGTTGTCTAGTCGACACCTTTAAGGCCTCTACGAGGCATGGGAAGTTCAAGGACGATGAGGAAATAACTTCTTTCCGACTCTCTAATGTATTGGACCTCACCATTCATCAGCTTGAGGATTTTCCTGCACATACTGAGTCCGAGACCTTCCTGAGTTGACCATTTGATGTTGTGAAACATGTCTTGAACCAAATCCGGAGGAAGCCCTTCACCAGGGCACACCAACCTTTCAATGGGAAATAACACAAATCAGTCTAAGGAAACTCAGATTCTTCAGCTCTTCTTAGGTGATTATGTGTCTGACACTGACACCGTGACATGAATATGGAGACCAACTGTTCAATTTATGCAAAATTTGCATAGTATTTTAAGGAAATGGTACAGGTACAGATTCAGGATTCATATTAAAGTGCTCGTCACTCCAACCTTGGACACGATCCTGGCTGAATAAAGAACCATAATGATGTAGGACGCTCTAAGAGCAATTCCTACAAAGGGGAATAATTGATGTAGGACGCTCTAAGAGCAATTCCCACGCCGAGAAAATTCACACATGAACTTTCACCTAAATTCAATATTCATTCCATCACCATACATGACATTAGTTTCAAAAAAGCCTAAACATGGCAATAGCAGAACAAAATCCAACCAGTCTCACTTGTGTCTTCTCAAACACCATCACCATACATGACATTAGCAGATTCATAAATAGAGAAATAAAACTGCCATAATTCATCTCAAAAAGAGAGGTACCAAGATGATGGGAAAAAGGAAGAACAAATGAGTGAAATAACATGATTGCCATAGCAGATGACAGAGTCAGAGTCTCAGAGAAAGAAATATAATGTGGTGCTACATGGTGGTAAAAATAATCATCCGCATCATGTCACATTGACCATATGCAGTATCAGAGAATTTTAGCCTGATTACTAGGCACAAAGGAAGCACAATGTTTTACAACCATAGATATATCCTCTCTGTCTCAATGAATGAGGTTGGATGGAACTTGGAAGAGATTACCATAGGCTCAATTGTTCAACAGATTCACCAGAATTTACTATAGGAAACAAATGGATGTTAGAAGGCACAAGTGCATTTCAATTTTGAAGGCAATTTCTCTTATACAATTAATAATTGAAAAGAGAAACCTTAACAAAGGAAGAAAAGGATAGGTAGAAGCAAGGAAAAAAGATTCCTAAACTTACATACCATGGTTTGATCAGAACCATAAAAACATAATTGACTCATATGGACGATCAGCTCCCCCCCCCCCCCTCTTTTGGGGTTAGAAAGTTCAGCTCCTACAGATTCTTATCCTTTTTTTCACAGTTTAGATCTTGAGAAGTAATCATCTGATTTCTCAGAAAATGAAATCACAGATTGGGAATTGGTATTATACCCAGTTTTCCTACACAACTTGGATGGGTCATCAAATGAAAGATATCCTAACTCACCAAAAAAGAGTCAATTATGACAAGAATGGCTTGTAATCCATCTTTTTTTGGACGTTGGAGAGAACCATAAGGAAAGCAATCTCTAAAACACTCTCTTTTCTCCTTATTTATTAATGCTTGGCCACTCTCCTCAACTAATCTCTCCTGGCCCTGCCAAGTTCTTCCCATTAACTCAGGTTCCTTGACAAGCATGCTCAGCTACTCCTCCGCACTCTGGGCAAAGCAGGTTATGTCTTTAGAAAAGGATTATGAGGTAGCATTTGTAAACTGCATGCATATTATTCACAAAGCAGTTGCTTGCTTATGCACGATCAACCTTCAGGACTAGATTAGATTATCAGCAATTTCTATCCTTTAGCGCATCCAATACCATTTGAACAGTCCCAAACCTCACAGCTAATCATGCACCAGTGGATTGTTTCTTAAAGCTCATCAAGCAGGAATTCATCATCTAGTTCACTCAAAACTGAAGTTACCTAATACATTTTCCCTAAATCCCAAAGAAGCAGAGACGGTGTCCAATAGATCACATCTCTGAAAGTCCAACCATGTACAAGAGGATATATTGAGATTTTTTTAAACAAAAATTTTAAAGCATCACCGCTAGAACTCTAACCATTATCTATATCTCAGTTCCTATTCCAGTAAGTAGATGGAGTGCATTAAAAATACCCCATCAAAGCTTGCTAAGGAGGCCTTTAAGCATCCTTTCAACTTTCAAGTACGCTGTCAAAGACGCAAATTGGGTCTTCTTGGGCAACAAGCTATATCAAGGATTCAGCTGCACAGGCTGTCTTAGAACAACGCAAGCTCCCAGAAAACTCATAGAAAATCATCTTTTTACTTCTTTGGAAAGAGTGGAAAAGACAGAAACTGATTAGCATTGTCAGTTGGAATATATGGTTCAATAGCTAGCATTCTTTTTATATCTGCTCTCCTTCAAAGTTTTCAGCAAACTCTTCATTACAGCCTCACCACAAACAGTTCTGGCCTTGCCAGAGGAGGGTTCATTTGGAGGCCATGTCATAACTTAGGGAGGAAAAAATCGTTTCATTGAGAGATTTGTTAGTTTGTTAAAGACTTGAGGATGAAATGTTTGTTCTACTTTTTTTTATTACCCATATCCGGGAAAAGAAAAGGGGCACATTCTACTCAGGATATAGCTTCAGGTAAAATGAACATACAAGGTAATTATGAATTGTTCTAGCATCAAGTCATGGATTTCCAACAAGCAATCATATTACAGTTCAACACTGCACTAACAATCATTTAGGGCCGTAGGGGTTTAACGCAGCTAACGCTTAGCACCCCTTTTCTTTCCTCTTTTTTTTTTTTTTTTTTGGTTGGCAGGCATCTGTGGTTTGTTCATCTTCCTCCTGCTGCTAGATTACTTGCAATTTTTTTATTAAGGCAGAGTATCTGTCAAGACTCAAGAGTGTCCGAGGGACCCAAGAACAACCAAGTGTTAAAATAGGACGTTTTTCCTGACAATTTATTGTTATACACAAAGAATTCCTTGATTTCTGTTCAGCTGCTATTTCCTGTTTTATGGATTTCAACATGGATCCTTGTATTGCTAATTCTTGCACATCTATAGTTTCAGTGGCATACCAGATAGAGATGGACAAAAGAGAAAAATATAATGACCGAGACACTTTGTCAATAAAGTACTTAGGCAGACAGCGCCCCCCCCCCGCGCGGCCCCCAAGGGGGAAGCTTTATCTATTAGCTGGGTATATGCCTAAGCCTCAGTACATGACAGAAAGAATCCAGCAACTTCTTTCACACTTCCAAGTCCCAAGATAGATTACAACTTCATACAGCTCCTATTCAACAGCATTGGTCACAGTGGTTTCCTATTCTGACACATGTCATTACTCGCCTCAGAAAGATAGCTGGATGGTCTGTGCATTGGCAAATGATTGCTAGAAAGGCAGACTCAAAGGCATCGAGATTACGAAACTAAAACAAGGCAGGTCTAAGAGTTCATAGATTTGCTTATAAATGATGCCACCGATTTGCGGAACCAAGACCGTTCACAGGCAGGATCCACCCTCAGTGATGGTTGTGTTTTTACTGCCTTGGGCAGTTGTGGTCTTGCTCTGTCTTAAAAGCTGAAACTGGACAACCAGATCACTGATTTCCTTTTGCAGATTAAATCCTTTGTGCCACCATGTTGACTACATATAGAAAGAACATTCTGGCCTCAACATTTAGCCTAAGCCTCCGCTTTAATCTCAACTGTATCAGGCAAACAAAATGGTTCAATGTGTAATAACTTCCTAATTAGAACAACCATTCTTGGACAGGAGACCTGAACAGAGTTGTCATTGTCATGGGTGGGCAGAGTTTCTCTGACAACAACTAAAGAATATTGAGAAAAGTTTGTCAAGAACCGCAAAAAATGAATCCTTCTGCAGCACCACCGGCATCAAAGATGACGTTCAGTGTGCAAAAGAACTTCCATGGGTACTTCAACGGGTGCAAAGTTTCACCAAATCCTTTGGCTAGTGAAAGCACTAACTTCCACATGGCAGAAGATAAAATTACTCAGAAGAGAAACGCCAGTTCTCAAACAAATCTCACCAGTTGTTAACACCAATATCCCCCACATTATGCCAATGTGAAGACCTTCATCATGCGTTTTCAAGCTATGACTTCATCATGATGCTTCCAATACTGTGGGACTAGAGGATGTAGTAGCCACAATACTGATTTACAAACTGAAACCAAATTGAACCAACAAGAAAAAGTCCTACAAGAAAATTGACACGAAAGCATGCAAGAGAAGAAGAGACGGAAAGTGGCAACATACCTAAACTCAATGTAAA
Source organism: Selenicereus undatus (assembly GCA_017589665.1). Classification (NCBI taxonomy): domain Eukaryota; kingdom Viridiplantae; phylum Streptophyta; class Magnoliopsida; order Caryophyllales; family Cactaceae; genus Selenicereus; species Selenicereus undatus. Next base: position 5,922,763 of record JACYFF010031958.1, on the reverse strand, counting down.
CAACATTTTCTCCATTTGCAATTTGTTTCAATCTGGGTCGAACATGGATCTCCACCCAGCCATCAGTTGATGGCACACACCGAACCATACTTACCAAGAATTCGGCCAAGATCTGCTGAAGTCGGACTTGATCCCCACACACAGCCAGCGTTTTTATTTCTTCTGGAATATCCCTGATCAACTGTAAGTCTCTTTGTTGCAGCAATATCATCACTTGGCTGACAACAGCATTTATGACACTTCCGAGCACAAATTCAGTCTTCTCCAGCTCAAGGGAACTAAAAATAAAATAAAATAAAAATAAAACAAAGGAGATTTGGGAGATCAGTCATTAATCTCTGTTGGAGGATCATATGCCTAGAAGGGTTGGCCAGCATTGTGACGTATACAATAGAATGTCGAGATAATGAGAAGAAATGACTTCAATCAAGGGAGGATTTCAAAGTAGTTTGCAGCCTAAAATTAAAATAAATAAAAAAAACCCGAAGATAGTTAGAAATCGAGAAACAAATATAACAACAAAGATCTTTCATGGCCAAGGATATTACAAGGCATCAACATTGGGCCATTTCAGCATTGCCAACCTATGCAAAGGACATTACCTAGGTAGATGTTTCAAGGTTAAGATAAGGCGTGGATCAGAAGACAAGCAAGAAATAACAAAGAAAAATGCAAAAGAGAGGACAAAAGGGCCCTTGCACAAGAACTGAGTAATTAGTAGCACAACAAAAAGAACACAAAATAATCAGTGGTTTTGCGCAGCAAGAAGAACTGGGCAAGATTAGCAAAGGCAGGATAAAGAGGCATGCAAATATCAAGTGTGGCAGTAATGACAACATTATAATAGCAAAACCCGGGGAACTAATATAAGCAGCATGAAATTAAACCTCTTCAATGACAATGCCAAGAACATGAACAACATTAAAAGAACCTAATATGGGTTGAACACCCCATAAAACAGCACACACCATATTCTTATAGTGAATATGATCAATAAGTTTAAGGGCCACTATCATTGCAAACTTACCCAGTGTCTATGCTTTCCAGATGAACATCTCCTATAATCTTTTGAATTTGTTTCTCGAAAGCACGGCTTGTCTCAATAAACTGCTTCTGATCTTCACTCAAATCCGTACCTTCCAAAAGTGAGTTAGTAAATCGTATTCCATTCAATGGATTTTTTATCTCATGACAAATATAAGACAACTCTTTCATCCTTTCAAAGCATCTCTTCTCTTGTTGTCTCTGGACTTCCAAAGCTTGCTGCACTTCAGGACTTGCTATCTGCAAGAAGCAGAATGCCCCAATAATAAGGCCATTTATATTAGTTCTCTTATGCGCAGTCAAGAGAACTTGCACAAATCTTCCATGACGATCATAGAAAGAAAATGGAAATTTTTCAGTATCCTGCCCTCCAATTGCAGAATGCAATAGTATCATAAACTTGGTTAAAGCATCGTGACCCTTGAGCCGACAGCAAACACCAAAAATCTCTCCAACCAACATCTTTCCAATGACATCTTCTCCGCACCAACCAGTAAGCTTCCCCATAGCCGTATTCCACTCAGTGCAACATGCATTCTCATCTGAACCAAATATAGGAGGTATTAAAGGATTTGGGCTATGAATGATAGCCTTATAATCACCCTGTATGTTGATAAATTTATCCATGACAATCTTCTGACCCGTAACATCCTGACCCACAAAACAAACTCCAACGATATTGCTTGTATGGTCTTTGCTAGAACAGGCATTCACCACTATGTAAAGAGCTCTATTCTGGTGCTCTGGGTTAAATGTCTTCATCTTTATCTCTATATTTTTATCTTCCTCACCTGTATTATTAAATTCAGAAAATTGAATCACGGTCAGATTCTTACCTCAGGGTATAACTCAAGAAAACACTAAAACTTCTCATACAATGGGAACAGATGATGTATTTGTAACAAATGTACCAAAAATGAAATTCCCTCTAGTCACTAAACTATACTCAAGTCACAAAACTATACATTTAAGCAAATTTTATAGTTGTCATTACTTATCCACTTGGTTTATTACATAGCACATTTCTTACTCCCTCCGCACCAAATATCATATCATAAACTTCAGTCACATTTTTTGTCTTGCATATTACTGTCCAAGCTCATAATTAATCTCTTTCCTTACCAAAAATAATTAATCTCTTTCTCTACCACCATAGCAACAAAACTGTATGTTTTCTTAACAAGGGACTATCGTGAGGCAACATCCTAATGCAGGGAATGTAAGGCCACTCTTCTCTGCCCTCATTCTTGTATTACACACCTGCAACCTGAGGCATGTATGGTTCTTCCAAAAGGTAAAGACCACCATAAGATTTACTATAAAGATACTCGAGTTCCCGATTTGTTTAGTCCTAAAAGTCCAAGAAAGTACAGTATGCGTTTATCCAAGATGACATATTAGATCATCAGTTCAGTAACTAGACAGTCAACTTAGCAGCATAGCGCATTTATATAAAGCCCATTTTTCATTTCGGTTACTATAAAAAAGAAAAGATGCATCTGACAAGTTTTCGCAAGACAATTCCTGCATGAACAAGGTGGGGGGGGTGCAAGCAAATTACCCCTTAAAGCATGATGCAGAAGCTCCCGAACAGCCTCCTCAGACTCCTTGTAAACAAGGTCATGAGTTAAGGATTTTCCCATGGCTTGCTCCACAGAAAGCCCCGTCAACTGTGCGATCTTAGCATTCCACCCATTTATGCAGCCATCAGCATCAACAGCAAATATTGGTGCTGTTGCAGTTTCGATCAACCGAACCATTTCTCTCGCTACTGCACTTAGCTCATCCACCTGCTGCAACTCTAAATCCTTAACATGGGTTTGTACAATCGCCTTGGAAGCGGTAGCCTCTGTGTCTTTGAAAGAGTCACGCAGAATAAGCTGCAAAGAATGGATTGCATCCATCTCAGCATTTTCCCATGGTGAACTCCGACTTTTGACGACTTCTAGAAATGCTTTAAATGAAGATCGTGGATGCATCCTTTGCCCATCATCCTTGTCCTCAGGATGATGTTTTGCACCACCCCACTTGATTTCTTTGGCAGTGTGTGACCTAAACCAGAAAAGAAAATCCCTCTGAGTGATATAAGCAACAGCCATGCCACAAACAGCATCGGCAAGTGCTGCCGCCCCAGGGTACCCAGCATCAGCCAAACTATCTGTACTCAGACCAGTCGAGTCTCCATGGTGATTCAACAACCACTGCACAATATCTTTCATTTGCGCCTCACTTGGGGTCACACCTAATGGATAGTACTTCCCTTTGTAGAAGAGAGCTGCTCCATCGCACTTTACAAGATCCATGATACTCGGGCTCTGAGTAACAAGTCCAGTTGGAGAGTCTCGCAAGAGCATATCACATAAAAGAGTCTGGGTCCTTAGCACATGTTTCTCTAACATCTGTGATGCCAACTGCAACTCCATGTTCAATTGGAGCCCAAATGCTTGCATTAAGAACTCACAAGCATATCGAAGTGGGAAAGGAATAGACCGAGGAGAAGTGTGATGGCATACAACTAAACCCCACAACCTCATCGCATTCCTCCCTCCAGCACCTTCATCCTCACTTCCATTGATGATTACAGCCATAGCTAATGACGCAATGGATCCCATGTTAGCCATATACTGAGAATGGCAACCGTGAGGACCCCTAAGCGTGGAACCAACCAAACAAAGAGGCTGTGAAAGCTGCCGATCCTGAATCACTTGGACAGGCTTCGCATGGCAGTCGACTATCATCCTAACTCGATTCTGCTTGAACAGAAACCTTGAAGCCTGAGGGATATCGGTTGAAGGATAATGCAACCCAATATACGGTTCTAAGTCAGGCCGCTTGGTCTCAGCCACAACTTCCCCATGCTCATCCTCATGGAACTTGTACACCATAACCCTATCATACCCAGTAAGCTCCCTCACACTCTCAACCACTGTATCACACAAAAGCTTAACATCCCCACCAGGCAAAGACTGCAAACGTGAAATTGCCCTCACAGCCAGCTTCTGAGAGTGAACAGCCCCAGCAATTGACAAAGCAGGGTCCTCAGTCCTAGCAGGCTCCAGATCAATAACTATCCCAACATCAATCCTGTGCAAAATTGCATAAAAGGGTTTTCCAGAATACTTAGAATGAATCCAAAGAGGGTTTAAAAGAGTGATTTCCCTAGCCCCAAACGCTTTTTCCAGCAAAACGGCACTAGAAGGCATAAAAAGTGTACGAATGTCAGTTCCAACGCTCAAAAGATCGCATCTACCTTCAATATTAGGCACAGTATGAGGGTTGAAACACAACATTTCAGAGGCATTTTCACTGTAAGCAATGACCCTAAAACTACTCTCATCAATGGCAATCATACACCCAAATGGCTGAATATCACCACCCCTTTGAATTTTGGACAAATAAGTAGTGATTTGCTGCTCAGAAACAGATTGAGTTGTAGTTTTAACTGATTGGGAGTAATCAAATGACTTACCCGATTCCCCCGATTGCTCGAAAACAGCGTGTAAACGAGCATCAACGGTGTATTGAGCAATTGCTTTGCTAATTGAGTCAGATGGGTTGCTGTTATTAACATTCATCCTCACATTGCTTGTGCTTGCCGAGGGAATTTGGTTGTGGGAATTTGATGCTCTGCTTCCTGAAACCATTTTTTCTTTTTCTGGGGTTTCTTATTATTCACTTAATCCCTACCAGGGTTTTTTGAAATTGAATTTGATATGGGTAACAGCTCTCTCTGAGAAGAGAGACAGTAAGCAAGTAAAGAAGGGATCTTTAGTACTGGTGCAGAGAAGACCAACACCACCTTCATAACCTTCCTCCTGTTTATAGGGTGTGTGTGTCTGTGTGTTTGTGGGCACTGCAAAATTGGACACAGGATGAAAAGGACGGGCCGATGGTGGGGTCGGGGAAGGAGGAGAGAGAGAGAAAGAGAGAGATGGATAAATTTGGTGGTCGTGGCCGTTTTTATGCGGGGGCTTGGCTTGTACACCAAACCTTAATGTCTGGATTCTATTTCTGGTTCTTTCTAAAAAGCAAAAGAAATTCTAAAGGCTCTAACGTTACTGCCTGTTCTTTTCGTTAGCACGAGCATTCTCAGCTATAGTTCTATTTTTTAAAACTTAAGCGCTATTCGATAAAATTAATGGTTTAAGTAATAGATAGTGATTCAAGTAGTTGATAGCAGTTCAGGTAGCAGATAGTGTTTCTAATTTAACTGTTAGCGGATAGCTGTTTAGAAAAGCAATTGAATAAAATTTGTTCGGTAAATTTAGTTGTTGGATTAGCTGATTAATATAAATTGACATAAAAGGATATAGATAATTTTCAAAGATAAAATTTCCAAAGAGTAGTTTTTGGTAAAAAAAAAATATGAAACGCTACTTTTGAATGTAAAACGGTAATACTATTAGCTTTTCAAAAACGCTACTTAAAATGTTAGTCAAAACACTACGTTACCGAATACTAAAAATTACATGATGAGTATATTGACTTAGTCAAAACGCCAAATGTTACCCAAAACGATGTTGGCGAACACTCCCTTAAGTTTATCACATCAGTAAAAATTTTAATTTATATTCCACAACTTCTCTAATCTATAGAACTCAAATTTGAATCATCTAATAAAATATTTATTATGGACTTACCCTATAACATTTAATTTTTTTTAACCACTTAAATTATATTTTTAATGAAAAAGAAAAGGAAAACGCAAAAAAAAGTGGAACTTATCGGGGAACGCACAGGCGTTCCTAACCACATGACACAAAATGTAAAAGCAAATGAAAAGCTACCATGCGGCAAAGAATTTCACAATTGACACGCAAATATACGGGCCGCGAATGCTCCAAATCACAATTTACCAATTTCAGTCAATTTCAACTCACTTCAACCAACTTCTACCGATCATATAAAAAATACATCAACTTCTTCCAACATTAATCCACTGTAACTAATTTCAATACACCTCATCTCACTTCAACCCGCACAAAGAACAGATCCTGAAAAAGGGATCCCGATGATAAAGCCTAACTAATACTTTGATTAAAAATTCCAAAACTGCCCTTTGTCTCCATGATCTGTATAATAGAAGTATATAACCAATGGTGATTATAATAGTTACTAATTCTCATGAAAGGTTGATACTACAAGTTTTATATTGCTTATGGAGTCATAGACTAGTAAAACAATTATTATCCTTTCATAAAATTGTAATCGAGACAGTGAAAATCAGGTTTTTATAGATGTCATAAAATGTTAAAAAATTTTATTTTTAATTCATATAAGCCACAATTAATTACACAAATGGTATTGTAGTATAATAGGAGAGAAAAAAAATCCTATTCTAAGCCTAATATACCCAAGACTTTGCAATTTTAACCACTAGATTAATAACTCGTTGATAATGTTTTATAAGTTTATAGTATTTGTCGATATCAACAAAATTTTAAATGCCTACATAACAATTCATTTAGAAATGAATAATAATAACGGTAACAATAATAATAATAATTGTAATAATAATCATAATAATTACTATTATTCTTATCATTATTATTATTATTGTTGTTGTTGCTGCTACTACTACTCTATAAAAAAATATAATAATCAATTAAGGAAAATTAAATAATATTTTGAAAAGTTAAGAGATAAAAATAAACATTTATCTATATGTCAAGAGTGGTGTATTAAAATGCATTATTTAGAGGCCATAGACTCTAAGAATTTTTACTATGGATTTTATTTTGAATATCTCTTATGTTGGTTTTTCTTTTCTTTTGAAGTAAATTATAAATTTATTAATTGAAATTTATACAACACTTATTATGGCCATCAAACTCAAATGAATACACAACTAAAATAACAAAGTAGACCTTTCGGTCCTAAACTAATTGATACATTTCTTAACACTCCCACATTATTCAAGCACTACTTAATGTAAGCATCGAATGAAGAGATCCACAAAACTTATATAGCATTCCTGCCAAAAAGATCTATCTGTTATTGTAGGCCATATTTGAAGAGTTGATATCAATTGGAGACCAATTTTGCTATCAATTAACAATTGAATCCCAAGTTAGCAAAACGGCATGAACTACAATAAAATCACTCCAAGAGCGTTAGATAGTACTACCCGCAAAAAAAGGTACACAAATACTTTCACACAACAAGAGAGAGCATTTATTAGGAGAAGAACTATGTACTATAAATCCCATAAGTAAAGGAGTAATTGAGGTTTACCTCTAACAAAAACGAATAATACTCCCTAAGAAATAAGGAGAAAAGGAGGAGGTTAGAGCATTTCTAACCTGAGTTCCAAAAATTAAAACTCAGGCATGTACATCATCAAAAGTTCCATATTTTTGAAACTGGTATTCCATTACTTTTCCAACCAATAGAACTCAAATTTAAATTATAAAATAAAATATTTTATATGAACCCACATTATAACATTTTTTAAAAAAAATTACTAAAATAATATTTTTATATTAAGAAAAACAAAACAAAAAAAATTCAAAGAAGGACAAAAAAAGGTGGAAAGGGGGTAGGAATGGCTGGGCGAGGTGCCCCGCATCCCCCCCCTGATTTCCCTCACACTGCCAGTCATAAATTGCCATGCATGGGACACACGGGGCCCCTCCCTCCACGCGTTTCCTCACGCTGCTAATGCTCTTAGGACTTTTCATAGAGAGTGGAGAAGAGATATTCCCCCCCCCCCCAAGGGGTTCAAGTTCAAGCTGGGGGGGGAGGGTGGGTTTTTTCCCCTGTATTTGCCTTTTATGCCTTCCTTTGAGTATTGAAAAAATGAACGTATTTGAACCTGTTCTTTAGAATTAATTCCTTCCAAAATAGGACAAATTAGTGTTTTATAAATAAAATATTTAAAAGAGATTATTTTCATCTATCTTTTAAAATAATAAAATCCAAATTCTTATGCTGTGGATTTGGGACTTATGTTTAGAATAGGGTTAACTAGAAAATAAGGGAGGAAACTGAGTAACCCGCAAAGCTAAGTTAAAGTTATTTTTCATCTATTTCCCTTGTCATAGGTGGCAATATCGAGTTTTATGAATGAAGCAAAATTTATAATGGAAGAACTTTATTCTTTATGAACCGGCAACAGTTAAACTTTAGTTAAATGAAAAGAAGTACCATACATACATAAACTTTATTCTATGATATAGCACGCTCAATATAACACGCTCAACTCAATATTTTGAACAGATTTACGTAGAATTATCACATATAAAGAATAATTTTCCGACAATTTCTCAATTCTCCATTTCAATGCATCCATATAGAATTAGAATGAAGACATCTAAATCATTAATGAACTAATCTAGTAAGAAACAAAAAAATAATTTATCATTTGAACTAATTAATACATACAAACTATCTAATCCTATCTAGTCTATTAACAATAATTAACATCATGAAAACGATCAACCAAAGACATAAAAACATGCTTTGAAATTGTGTCAATGTAATGGGCCACTTCCTTTGTCTAATATAATCATCAATTAACAGTCTTTTTTTAATATAATGGGCTTCTATAGCAACTTGTACATTTATTTATTTATTTATTTATTTTCCGATTATTAAACAACCAAAGATTATGAAATGTACTTAATTTGAACTAGTGAAAACAAAAGCTTTCATTGACTCAAAAACTATTTTACTATTAGATTTCTGAAATTTAACAGGGTGAAAAATCAACTGTTACCTTAAAATTTTCATCTGAATAAAATTTTTAAACATACGTTTTAATTTACAGAGATAAAATATATATAGAGTCGGTATGATAAATTCTAAGATCTAGACTTACAACCCCTCAAGGAATTTTTTTTTTTAAAAAGGAAAAATTGTTGTCCTCTTCTAATTTGCAAAGAAAATGTTTAATTTTGAATTAAGTACGTGTTTATAATCTAACCATTACTTTATTGGGAATAATGTGAAGATTGCTCAACATTATTGAGTCCATTTAATTTGTCCACCTTGGACCGAAATGACATGTCATTAATGGCTAAACAACCAATAATGTAATAGGAAAAGTCCAGGTGTCACCAATCAGCCTCTTACAGTTATTTTGGTTCGAATCTAATTATATCTTTACACATAAGCTATGGCCGCATATTTGAGCTCAAAAATATGACAAGGACTTTCCGCAAATTATTTACCATAAGTTATAAGATACGTCATTGCTTTATATAACTCTGACATCTGAATAAATCGATTTGATCGATATAGGTTCTTTTCATCAAGAATAAATGAATGATTAAATGTTGATATTCATGTAGGTATCTTTTGATTTTTGTATGATATAAGTATATTTATTTTCATCAGATTTTTTTTATTAAACTTCATTTATGACTTAATTGTGATAAAAAATGACTTGACCATTTATGACTTCAACCAAAAATGTTTCATTAAAAGAAAAAAAAATCCTAAAAATAGGAAAATAATTTAATTATAAATTTGATGACCTATAATGCGCAGAATGACATTTTCATCCTCAATACATTCCACATCCTCCAACAGTAATGTTGATAATTAAAGTGGATAAGATAATTGGCACAAAAGTATCCATCATTAGCTGCTCAATCAAATCATCATCTCTTTACAATTTTTATGGTCCCATGTTTTCTTTCAAGTTTCTGACAAAAGCATTCTGTGCCAATTATACCCTTTTTGTCTTTAAATACTTGTCTTATTATTATTATTATTATTATTATTATTATTATTATTATTGTGAAAAGTTCTCCTTTTAAAACACAAAGTAGAAAAAAAATCTTATTCTTAAAATGAGACAGTTACATTGAATGTAATACTTTATAAATAAGTTTGAACTGTACAAACTTTTAAGATGTTTATTTATCTCTCGCATTATCTATCGTCCTGATCAAAAATTGACTATGACACTTAAATGTACAGCTATCTTTTAAAGAAAAAGAATTAATAAAAAATGTATTTTAACGTTATTGTAAAATAAAGGATTTTTTTTAATAATTGATTATATGTTGGAATTATTCGATATCTGAGATATAAAAATACAAATTGAACAATTCAACAAAAGAATTACGACAATTTCTTATGTGCTCTTAGGAATATGTGTTTTTATTGTCGACATATACATATTCTTCACAAGTGTATTGATCATACATTAATTTTTTAATATTTATTTATTAATTTAACTGTTAAAAATATGTGCTCCCATAAAAATAATACATATATTAAAGAATCACACATGTCCTTTTTTCCAATAAAATAAATTAAACAGGCTGGTGGGGACTGGGAGGGGAAAAAAGATACGTACTAAGCATCCCCCACGTGACACAGGTACAAGAATGGGTGTATGTCACGTGAAACTATGCAAAATTCATCCAAAACCACGTGAAGTATTGGGTCACCCCAAGATATTTATGGATCACCATTCACCAGCCACAATAATTCCATGAAATATTGAAATCAAA
>JACYFF010031958.1:5883998-5907255 GCA_017589665.1 Selenicereus undatus | reverse complement strand
TATATATATATATATAACAATGATCAGTACATAACAATTTTATAGTTGTATGCAATTACGTTACGGTTTTTTCACTTAATTGAAGTCGAAGTGCATGTATTTTTTTGCAAAAACAGGTCTCATGAATCATGATAGTTTTTTCTACCATAAAATTGTGCCACATAACAATATTTCAAATAATTTTTATTGTTAATCGTAAAATTTTTAGCTGCACATCCCAATACTGAATTCATTTGTTGAATGGCAAATGGCAAAATTAAAATTCCTCCACCGACTAAATAAGGTTTGATTTCCCAATTTAGAGCATGTTCTTTTCGTTGGGAAATAGAGGTTGAGAAATGGGTAAAGTTGATTGAATTGGGATGAAATTGGTTGAAGTGAATTGAAGTTCGTATATTTTTTTATATGATGGGTAGACGTTGGTTAAAATAATGGGTTGAAATAGGTTGAAATTGACATTTTTTTAATTAAAATTCATGAAGTGGACCGAAGTTGATAAATTAGGATTTACCAACCCAAAAGAATAAGACGTTAGGGGGATATGTAGATATTTTTGATATCTTATGGCCTTTCTTTTTTTGGTATTTTAAATAAGACATTGGATGTTGAAAGGCACTCAATGTATTAAATGGTGCATGGGTTTGGGCCCCTCAAATGTAAAACAACAACTCCTAGCGTGGGTTTTATTTTTGCAAAGTCTGCAAAAATTCAGATGTAAACAACCTTACCTCAAATGCAATAAAAATAAACATAATGCACAAAAAAAATTAAATAGTACTAGTTAAATCGTGCTGGAAGAAATTGAAAGTTGTGTACGAAGAAAACTATTGAAATATACTGAAACTCTATAGATAATAACATGCTTAACGGTATTGGGCAAAAAAATAATAATAGAAAAACATACTAAAAGAAACTAAATGATATTGGATCATACTAGAACAATTAATAATTGTCGAAAGAAAATAAATAATGCTGAATAGAATTAAATAGTGTTGAATGAAACTATACAATATTGATTCCATTGAAGTTTGAAAGTAAGTATTAAAAATAAGCTAAAAACAAAATATATTTCCCTCTCAACTCTGCAAAATTTATAGGTAAAAAAGATTAAAGAAGGAAAAAAAAAAAACACAAGCAACAATAGGGGGAAAATAGATTTTTTTTTCTCATATCGTTCTAGGCAAAAGGACAAAGAAAAATATAAAATTAGAAAATTGAAAAAAACTAATCAAATGCCTTCTTTTGTCCCGACAAATATAACAAAAAGGGTTCAAATTAGGCCTCTCAAAGAGGTCAGGTCCCAATGGCAAGATGGTGGTACCCTAGCAATTAACTTGTATAGTTGTATTGTTTCGTCTATTAGTACAGTTGGCTTAGTGGAGAAGCATGCACGGTATTCTCCCCATGATATCCTCCAAGAATTAAAAAGTAGTTCGGTTTGGATTGACCTATTTAATGAACGGGTTAATTTTTTATTATCCTTAAAAATAATTTACATTCACTCAAAATGAAAAAAATAACATATTTTTACCCTAAACGTTCAAATGGTGTCAACTTTTCCAACTCTATATATCCTCCCCGCTCGCCCTCCCCTTCTCCCTCTCTATGAGAAAAACGAAAGTGCTCAAAGTAACAAAAGTTTCCGTAGTTTTTTTATTTTAACCATTTTGCTTTTCATACAACACTACCTCTCAGAGTGGATCTCACTTTCGCATTTTGCCTTTTATATTTTCTTCAAATCAGACACAATAAAATCATTTTGTTTCCAAATTGTTTCCTCTCATCTATTTTTCTGAGGACCAAATAAATCCTTGGTGAACATGAACAAAGGCATATGAACATGAACAGAGGCATGCAAGATAGAAGGAGAAGGGTGGAACTCAAAAGATACTTATGGGTTTCCTCTTGTAACAATTATCTTTGCACATATTGCTTCATTAAAGGATTAGTAGATAGTCTATGGGTTTTAAATTTAGAGTCACTTGGAAAACGTCTTTTTGTGATTTTACAATTCACAGGTAAGGTTGCTACATCATAACCTCCCCAACATCTCACCTGATGGCGTGATTTTTGGAATATTGGATTTTGATTTGGGTTTGGTTTAAAAGAATCAACATTTTTTTGTAATTTAGAGGTAAAATTGCTACACTATGAATAACATATCCTAACTAGATGCTGGTGAGACTCTTAATAACTTGGCAAAAGCTGACAATTTTATGATTTCATAGAGAAGTAATCAAACAACCCCTTTTCTTTTTTTGTGGAAGGGAAGCCATTGAACGTACTAAAGAACAGGCCTATTTTCTAGTATCCCTGACGAGTGAAAAGTTTTGAGGCCATACATAATCAGTACACACCAACAAATGACACCTGAACAATGATCTTCCCAAACTGCAAACCCCAAAATGCTCTGGAATTGGAGACAGAAAAAGAGGAGAACAAAAATGGAAAAAGAATGTTTGAAGAACGTTGGTTGGTACGCTCCCTGCTCATCGGGAACTGCCTCACTTGGTGTAGAGAACATCCTCCCAAGGGTGGCGGTATAGTGGCTGCTTCAATCTCTTCTGATCAAAGGTGTGCCTGAATTTTTCAATAATACAATCCACATCACAACGAGCAAATTCAAATGAAAATGGTTGTTGCATACTTGCATATAATGTACAAAATCAATCCGGTATGGGGCCTGCCTAGAGATCCACAAAGGTCTAAGCTGTACACAGTCAAAGTTAACCCTATTCATAATATCAAGGGGACTACTTCCATAACGTCATGAACACACTAATGCAGGCAATAGATCTAGCAAAAGGGTTTCTCGGATTATCTAAATTTCAAGTAGCATCAGAGGTTGATGTGATATTCTAGTGAGGTTGATGTGATATTCTGGTTAGGTTGAGCCTAAGGTCGAGTTGTTTCAGGCTATCATCATATGCTGGTCTATCAATAACATTATCATGAAAATGCAATCAACATAAATAAGAAAATGTAATCAGTATGAATCAGGGAAATTTCAAGCTGATTGGCCAATATTTGGTGGTTGTACTTCATGCAGATCTTAGTTGGGTCTGGATCCAGGTCGGATAATGCGGTACGGATATTTTTGCCAGGTCTAGCAACCAAATAACCAATCTAGTCCTCCGATAATTTGTGTTTTAGACAAGATCATGAGAATAGCCATCAACTTGTAACACAGGAAATAACCAAGAATGTGAACTCTGACCAACTGAATGGACAATACCAAAGAATCTCAGCAGTTGTGAGAAAGATTTGTAGCTATCATAATAAAGCCTAACTGTGCAATGGGGCTTACCCAATCAGACCAATGGAACGTGCCAAGACAAAAAGCCCGTTCAGATAACCAATCTCAATAATTTCATCAATCTCTTGCTTCGTGAACATTCCACTGCCAGAAAGGAGATCCAAAAAGAGTGATCCAATAGCACCATCTACATTGAGGACCAAGTTGTTTGACTTTGAAAGGGTGTATGTCTCGACTTGAACAGCATATTCCATGTATTTGACCGAAGGAAAATGTGTGCGAGCGAATTTCTGTAAAAGCTCTACTCTCTTGTCTCTGTTGTCCCCTCTCTTGATCCTGTTTTAAAGAACATAAAAAAATTTTAGAAACGGCTTTGGTAATAGATCCACGGGGGCCAGATGGATCTGTGCAAAATCAGATGCAAAGAAGAATGAAAAGGTCACAACATAGGAAGATAAAGACTCAATGGAAATATGTACCAACCTGTGCCCAATTCCTGGCACACGGATTCCCTTCTTCTTCATGGCCTCGACGAACTCATAAGGTGTCAGATTCTGGCAAATAACGTCATCTCAGCAAAGGAGGAATACATATTCCTAGTTATTGTTCCAATCAATGATGTGACCATAGCTTACCCGGTCGTATGCATCCTTGAAGTAACGAGCTGCATCATCAATTGCCCCACCAAATCGAGGTCCAATAGTAAGCAACCCTGGTTGAGAAAAATGATGTTAGGATTCAATTACTGCACAAGGTTCCCATCAATGCCGTGAAAGCTAACTTCAAACTATATTGCTAGAATCTTTATTTTACCAGAACTACTCATGTTGTTCACTTGACGATCAAACCAAATATGAAGACTTTGATGATTTATTTAGTTCCTAAAATAGCAAAACAATCCAAAACTGCAGAAGTCTGAAACCTGTGCATGTACTCATCTTGGCCGCCGGTAGCTAAGTATAAAAGACAGGCTTCAACACCTGTTCATTACAGAAGCAGGAAAAGCGAGTGATGTTTACCTGAAACGAGACTCGAGACAAGGTCTTTCCCCGCTCTTGCTGTCACTATTGTATTATGAGCACCAGATACACAGGGACCATGGTCAGCACACAACATGATACAAATCTGCAGAGAAAACAATCATCTTAGTAAAAATCTGCTTAAGGAATTTATGTTCAAAAAGACACAGGACTAAATAGGGAGCTTACACAAGAACCCCTTCACATACTGACCTCAATAAATTGTGTACAGTAACGAGGAAGACTGCGCTTGAACCACAGCAGAGAAATAACATCACCAACACCATAACCTTGCTCAATTATGGACGACATGGGAACCCCAGCATAGCATGGCTCCTCACCTGAGGAAAGCAGGTCAAAAAGATCATAAAATCAAGACTCCGGCAATTGAGCTTATGGAAGCGAATAAAGATCTCCGGATTAAATGAGAACTTGAGGAGTATATGGCAGACCTCGGTCGTCAGAGATGGTTGAGATTATATGAGTTGGAGCTCGAACTTTCCCACTCTTAATAGCAGAGTTAAGATCCTCAGGTATTTGTGGAGGTATGAATTCCTTTACTGGTGTGATCTTCCCCTCTTCAACCTATCAGACACATGGCAAATATAGTAAATACAAGTATACAACTAAGAACAAGACGGCGGAGGTAACAGCCAACAAAAAAACCAGAAAAAAAGATGAGAGTCTAACCAATTTGTCAAACGTCTGCTTGATAACACTTTCAAATGCTTCATAAGAGTCTGGAACAACTGCTCCTGCTTCCCTGAGTGCTTGATTTTTTGCTTGCGCAGACTCCATTTCACCACCACTTTTGGCACCCTAATTCAAAAAAAAGAGATTGCTTAATCTAATCAAGCAATCATTGTTATAAAGGGTCACATGATCATTGGTCAGTTTCATATTAACCAATATGCACTCACAGCGTGGCCAAATTGCACTTCTGATTTGAAGAGCCTTGCACATGTTCCACTGACCCATGCAACAACTGGCTTATTGATTTTTCCCTGCTTCAGGGCTTCAACAAGGGAGTACTCATCTCGTCCACCCAATTCCCCAAGTACAACAATCATCTTAACCTGCACAGTATTTGATAAGAATGTTAGAACAACAGCACAATGCAAAAAGCAAGTCAGACAAAAAATCTACAAGTGCTGACGCGTAACAACAGTGGGAACTGTACATCTATATGTTGAATATACTCAGCCCTTAGTCAACAGGTCGAATAATTAGTTACAAACATGCACGAAGCACAGTTTTCATGGCCAACAAGAACATCAAGTTATTGTCTTGACCCTGCAGATTAGGATCATAAATCGGTCCCTGTATTTGAATGGGTATCCCAGATCACTCTAAGACCATAACTACACAGGGTGTTGTCGTTATTGTTATTATGTAGAGTACGATCCTGATCACATTTCACTGCAGTGCCATAGGTTAAGTGTACAGCTTAGAACCCTAGAGATGGACCTTTGACTTGTAGTTGCAAGAGTACACAATCTACTTAAGTCGAATCATGCAACAACTGGCTTATTGATTTTTCACTGCAGTGCCATAGGTTAAGTGTACAACTTAAAGTCAAATCATTCATCATCAGGTTATCAGGACATAACCTCCAGTGCCTCTAATTGTAACCATTGACAAAATGCACAAAAAGAGTCCAGAATGAAGCAAGCAATATAATTCTAAACAATGACTAGTAACAGAACTAACATGTAATCATTCTCCCGCGACACCCCCCCCCCCCAAAAAAAGAACCCGAAGGTGAAGACAACCTGTGCTATCCACATCTTCTACTTCCCACTTCAAGTGACATATTAACCCATGTAAAATGGGTCCACGTGGTTGTTGACATCAATTTTATCTCAATGTAAATTGCTAAGAAGTCTACACATAAACCTGAAGCATGCAATGGTCATATACAAACGTAGGGATTACATCCAAACTAGAAACAAAGTCATCATGTCTCCCAATATTACCTAATATATCAAGGACAAGTAGCATAAACGCCATCACAACAGGAAGTCGTAAGCGGAGACACCTAAATGTCTCTTTGAACATGCAAGGATAAGAGCCATTGCAAAAAGTGAAAGACACAAAATTAACTTTTTGTTCTTCCTTCTTAATTTC
The DNA here is from genome assembly GCA_017589665.1 of Selenicereus undatus. Classification (NCBI taxonomy): domain Eukaryota; kingdom Viridiplantae; phylum Streptophyta; class Magnoliopsida; order Caryophyllales; family Cactaceae; genus Selenicereus; species Selenicereus undatus. The sequence continues at coordinate 5,900,853 of JACYFF010031958.1, read as the reverse complement.
AATTTTTTTGATCACACTACTTAATCAAGTGTTTCATTTCTATGTTTATAAAAGAGGAGCTTCGACCAATGCAGCTCAGAAAACACAAGATACCCATGAAAGTATTTTGGCTGCAACGAGAGCCAAAAACAATGAAACAGCATGTTAACCATTCTTGGCAAGTTATATACCTGTGGGATGTTATTAAACCTCAGAACATGATCCGAGAGAGTAGACCCAGGAAAGACATCTCCTCCAATGGCAATACCTAAGGAAAACGTCCCCACGTTCAAAAAGCTTCAACCACGTTCCAAAAAGTTGATTAAGAATCCTGAAATTAATACTAAAGAATTTTGACAAATATTTATATACCTTCATAGATACCATCAGTTACACGTGCAATGGTGTTATACATTTCATTAGACATTCCACCCTGAAATGATGAATAAATGAAGATGAAACTATTTTCATAACATCTTATCAGAAAAAGGAGCTTGTACAACCACTAAGAAATAAGCAGTGTACATAGCATACAAGTTAAAGCCACTTACAGATTTAGAAACAAAACCAACAGATCCAGGCCTGTAAAGTTTGCACTGGATAATATTGTCAATTGTTCCAGCAGTGTCACCGATTTTAAAAGCTCCAGCTTGAATGCCTCCAACAGTAGCAGGACCAATGACGACCTTACGGCCCAAATCAAAATTAGACATTGATTGCTGAATCTAATGCATAAAATATAGAACCAGATGTGGAAAAAGAATCACATAATGATGGCTAGCTCCCTTGCTGTTACCTTATTGTTTGCACGTGCATATGCAATCAACTGCTTGGTGTCCGACTCAGGAACACCTTCAGCTATTATAGCAACCACTCTAATTGTTGGCTGTTTCAAAGCAGCCATAGATGAAGCAGCCGCACTGCAGTTTTAAATTCAGTTTATGAACGCATAACGCACTGTATTTTAACTATTTTGTGACTGATGTTGCAGGTGAAACTAACCTCCTAAATGAAGCAAAGTTGATAAAGACATCAGCAGTTGGATGAGCAGAGCATGCTGCTTCGATGCTGCGCATAAGGAATGATATATCAGCTATCAATAGAGAAACTTTATTACTTGCATAGTTCCATATAAAAGGTGGTAAGTTTTGATATATGATTAAAATTGTAAATTACAGATATAAGCATGCGAGAATGCAGGATCAACAATTGTTAAAGAGCAAAAGATGCTAATGCGGAACACGTATATAAATTCAGTGCTGCATGACAATTATCAAAGAAGATGTCTATCCCTGTACTGTATAGCAGGATCTAGATCCATGGCAAATCCAAAATCCCAGTCCAATAGCTCCTTTTTTTTAATAAAAAAGAAATTAAGTCAGCCAAAAACATATGTATACTTAATTAAACCTATCCTACTCAGACTAGGCCATACCCATGTAGTGTCCAACACACGTGTCATGTTGGACTCGGCAATTTTTTGAGAAATTGTGTACAATTTTTGTTCTAAAATGAAGGGTAAAATATCCATATGCGTATATGAGCCATACCCAAGTGTAAGTGTCTGATACTGTCACACGGGAACTTGAGGCAAAATGAAGAATCCAAGACATAGCATTAAACCGTCCTCTACTTTTTGATGAGGTAGTACACAATCAATGGATTGATCTAAGATCCAATAGGATTTGGCCCCTGTGGGCATTACTGTTATGCAGTGATAAATACATGAAAACGTTTTGGTTGACTTATGGAGCCTAAAAGAGTTGAGCTCTAAGTGCGTTTGATATAACAGACTAAAAAGTAGTTACAAAACTTGATAACCTCAGAATCGAAGCATCATTGATCTTGCACCTACGTGAGTCTCCCTCATGAAGTTCACTCACCTCAGCAACTTTCACACTTGATTTATCATTAATTTTCCACTTTAGAGATGCAATAACCAGTTTCAATGATAATTAGATGTTAACAATGCCTGATGATAATTTCCAATAGTTCAGATGATGAATCATCATTGATAAAATGATAAGTGATAACCTTTCTCTGTCAGAGTCAAATTGAATTCATGTAATCATATTCCGAAATTTTCGAACACTCTACTCCAGTACCCTAAACTACGTTTCTTGAATTGTTATGGATACATACGTGGCATGTACAGGAATGGCAATTTCTTCCTGACCAAAGAACAATTTTTGAAATCCCTCGGAACCAGGATTAATGATTCCAGCAACTGACGGTGTTTCCCTCCCTGTGCAAGCAACCATATTAAATGAATGCAAAGATTCCGAACAATTCATCCATCGAAATAATAGAAACCAAAGTAACAATCCAGCAAGGAATAGAAAGGGTAAAAGTGACTGCACATACCACAGAGAAAATCGAAGTCAAGCATTCGCTGGATAGGAAGCTGTTTATAATTGTAGAACAATGCTTGAGTAGTCTTGGAGAATAACTGTCCAGTAGCCATGTTGAAGACTCTACTGAGCCTGTGATGACACTGAACATTTGCTATATTAGGCCTCACTTCCTATTCATTCCACACCATAGCATTACATAGATAAAAAGTGACACTAAAGTAGCATTTGCAACACTAAGTTAGCATTGCTAGGCCTGGGATTCTTCAGTCCATGCCAAAATTCTTGTGTCAAACCCTCAGACATATGGAAGACATGACAATTGGACATCCTAAATTGGACCAATATCGATCACAGATCCCTCAAAACAAGCAAACGGAACTCTCATTGGCGAGAAGGCCAAGCCTAACACTATAACAAACACCTTCAAAAATAAAATGCACTAACTATATGGTCTTGATCACAAAGTTCAATATCTACACAAGGAAATAGTAACACAAAACATCAACTACTTCAAAAATAATCAACATAGCATACCCACAAAATCTATTTAGCAGCAAACCCACAAAGCAAAATCCTCAAATCTTCAAACAATGTCAATCCAAAACAAATTCACCAGCATAAAAACACCCAGAAACAAACGAACCCAATTTAAAAGAAACAAGTGGTTAGAAAGGAAAGCAGATCAACAACAATAAAAACAAGGACCAACCAACTAACTTACAAACTATCCATCACCTACAAGCGTAGCTTAAAGCAATGTAGGTGACCAAACACACGGCAGATCCCCAACCAACTAAAATTTCAAAATTCTGGTAGTTTAGAATGCCCACGAAAGCATAAATCAGATAACAGATCGCCGAATTAAACAGGAACAAAGGCAAAATTATAGACAAGGGAAATCTAACTCACCTGGATCGAGGTTGGACAATGAATGAGGGTTTGAGAGAGAGAGAGAGAGAGATGGGGGCGGAAATTAGCGCAAGTAATTGGTGGATGGTAGAGCGCAGTTTTATAGGCAGAGGAGAGAGAAAGGATGGTCCATTTCTGAGTGCAGCGATCAGGAGAGAGATTGACGGCGACGGGGGGCAGAGGGTCTGGCGGGCGTGGGAAGCGAGGAAAGCAAGAAGAAGATGTGGTCACGTGGCTTATGTTAGTTAGCTCATGATTTTCAGAGAAATTCGCTTTTTTAAAAAAAGAAAAATTATGTGTACCAATAAAAACGAGTTTTTAACTTTCTTGTACCTCGAGGTTTGACAAGTTAATTTTTTTAACCTTAGGTTTGTGGATTAATTTTTTTGTATCCTCACAGAAGTGGGTATCATTAAAACAGTGCATAATCTAATAAGATTCAATAGAAATGATGATACATATCAAATTTAAACCACAAATTTTTGTAATCAGACCATATTACCTTTAATTTACCTTGATAAAGAGAGATTCAAAATTTATCATAATTCAAACCCTCATCTTCTATCTTGCTCTGCTCTTATTAATCCTTTCTCCCCCCCCCCCCCCAAAAAAACACTCTCTTTCTTTTATTTGAAAGAAGTTGTAGCCCACCATTGCCAAGAAAATTACCCTGCCAACAATTGACTAAAAGAAGTTATTCTCTTCTCTGTAAGTCTCATCAATTGCTCTAACATCAAGTTGAAACTTTTTTATTTGACTTCTTGGCTTTCCAAAAATCCACAACATTTAGGAGTTTACAAAAAAGGATCTCAAAGATGGAGGGTTCTGAAAGTTTTATTAGCATGCAAAAATGCCGAAAATGTTTGCTAAATTCGAATCTAATCCCCCAAATTTTCAATTTTGAGAAGAACCTGGAAGGCCTTACTATGAGTGCTCAAGGTGTGACCAATTTGTGAAGTGGACAGCTCTTAGAGCAAGGATGACGGAGATGGAGGATTCCAGTCATGGTCATCATGAAAGCACCCGAATGGAAGCAGAAGGCATTGAGCAAATGATGTTGAAGATATGGCAAGAACTCAAGGAGTTGAGGCTGGAAATAAATTTTCAAGAAATTCTTATTATGTTCGGTTATTGATAATTGTAAACTTTGTATTATGTATTTTAATTGTAGTTTTACTTTTGAAGTGAATAGAGAAAAGCTTTTCTTCCACAATTTGGGAACTTCACTCATGCAAAAGAAGAAGAAGAAGAAGAAGAAGAAGAAGAAGTATGGAGGTTTTGTGCCACTGTGGATTCTTTCTCTCTTTTCGGAATAAAGGTTTCACTTTTTGGATTTGCTTTAAGGCTTCTTTTTCTCTCCTTAGATAGCAGATGCCAGATTTCATTTTTGGGGTTCAAAGCTTTGGGTTTTAGAGTAAAAAGTATTCAATTATTATATTTACTTTATGAGAGCCTGAGAGGGTCATTGGTTAATTTCTTTAATCATACATTCTTACTTTTATGGGCAAATTAGTAATTGTATCTTTTCGATAATTTCCTCTACCGGAGTTGGCAAATTTTAATTATACTTTGAATCCATAAGGTACAAAAAAATTAATTCACAAATCTGGGGGTTAAAAAAATTAACTTGTCAGACCTCGAGGTACAAAAAAGTTAAAAATTCGATAAAAACACATAAACATATACCCACTGAAAATGGTTAATTTATTTTAAAATTTTTCAACAAGAAAAAAGGCTTTCTAATTTCTATAATTAAAAATTTTATTTTCTTAGTAATACTTTTATTTAATTTAATTGCACCACATTATAACATTGTAAAATTTGTATTTATTTTGTTAATATAACAAAAATAAAGTGAAAGTGAAGACGATAATTTAGGGTAAGTATCTTAATTATTCTATGAGACATGTCCATGTAACACTTACATGACCATTAAAAAACTAGTTTTACTTTCAAATTATGATTTTCAAAATAAAAATTACTATTAAAATAAGTTATTGCATGTATTTTTTTTCTTTTTTTGGCATTCTAACAAAGGAAAATAAAAGACTTAAAATATAAACACTTTAGTTTCAACATTATATTCGTAGGAGTATATACCCAAATTTTATTACTACAAATGTGTAGAAACTTCTTACATGACAAACACATATGAATAATAGAATATTCTATACAATCCTCGGTAATACATACTCCTAAAACTACTATATAGTTTATCATTATTTAATAAAAAAATGCCATAAAATAAACGGTGAGCCAATATTCAAGTATTAGTTCAGATTCAAAAAATCCAATAAAATAAATTTTTCAAAAAGCATGGTATCGTTCAACTTTGCAAAATCTAGATTAGCATGATGATCCGCAATATGGAAGCATAATTTTTGGAAGATTTGACTATGTATGACATTTGATTATGGTCAGGGAAAAGAGTAGAGAATAAAGAACCATTAATACCAACATATGTTGATTCAAATGATTTGACAACTGTTTCTCTTAAGTAAAGTATTAAGTTCGAATCTTATTAATGGAGAAAATCTGTGATGGGAGAGGTCTACCCTTTATTGGATCAACAGTAGCTCGAATTTAATAAAATGGAGGATCCAAGATCAAAAATAAAGAACAATTAATGAACCAGTGTGTCGGTTAGGTGACAAGAGGAAGGTTAGGCCATTCACAATTATGAAAATGAGTTCCACTGGTAGGATCCATATTTTACTTTTTTAAATTTGCAACTAAACTTTTGCTTGGCATGGAATGCAAGTTGGACCGGTAGATCAGTCCTTCCCGCATTCTACCTTCTATAATTTTTTAATTTTTTTTTGGCTGTTGTTTGATTTTGTCTTGTTTTCAAAAAAAAAAAGGTTGTATATTGTGAAGTGAGTCCATGATAAATATTTTATTTTAAATTCAAATTGAAGTTTCATCAGCTAAAAATATGATAGAATGCGAGTTCTAAAAATTTGAAATTTTTTGACTTTAGTTCGAAAAAATGGAGCTATGAATAAGTATGCTCTGTGATTGACAGCCCCACATCATTAATGCAAATCTTGGTATTAGGCTACTAATAATATACTATTTAATGGTATTTGCCTTGTAGATCAATCTCCGGCTCATAACTGCAAGATGGCTAAATTGGAATTGAAGGATTATGCTTACATCAACTATAATTACGTGGAAAGTGTGTTGATTTATTTTGGTTAATTAATTAGTTTTTCCCTCAAAGATTTTTTTTTTAAATCCCGAGGCTCTTTAAGTTTCATTTCAATTTGGAATTCTATATTATTCTTTTCCCTTTCGATGCAACTCGATATGCTTGAGAGTTGAGATATCGATTTTAACGACCGTATATGTATATATCATTATGTTAGGATGACTCTAACCCTTACAAATAGATTAGCCGCACGAATTTTGAGTTAGTGTCTAAAAATATATATTTGTGATTTTAGAAAGGAAAAAAAAGAAGAAGAAAAGTTTAACCCCATAATCTGCACACATTTATAAAGTAATAAAACTTGATTTTGTAAGATTCAAAACATGAGTCTACCGGTGATGATATCTATATATCAAGTTGAGAACAACAAGCGGTTAGTTATTCAGGCAGTTTAGAGAATCATTCACACCCTGTGGAGGATTCAAGTCTTAGTTCAAGATATATGAACTATACTTTCATTGTTTTCTTATTCTTCAGTTACTTATGTTTTTAGGGAGGGTAATATGGCAACTGATTAGATTATCAAATTAAGATGTTTTATAAGATCTACAGTTACTTTTATATCCACTCCAGAACAAGAATTTTCACATATCTTTACTATACCTAATCAACGGGTTGGGGACCCGCTTGACTTGCCCCGACACGACCCTCAAAAATGAGGGTTAGGATTGACTTTTTTTGTCTCCGACCTGCCCCGACCTCAAATTGAGGGTGCCCGACTATGATGAGGGGAGGGTTTAGGTAAAGGTTTTGACTCGCTGACCCTCACTTAAAAAAAAAAATTAAAATTAAAATAAGAAAATTTCAGTTTCATTTATCCAAAATTTTTTCGTTCTCACTTTCTCATCTCCTCTTAGCATATTCCCCCCATTCACCTCACCAAATCTCACTAGTTCGTAACCTTCTAACGCTTCCTCTATGATGTTTTTAGAGTAGACTGAGTAGTCATTGTAGTGAACTAATCGGTCGATTGGTTTAATGACTAAATTACGCATGAGAGTGTTTGTAGTTGCGGTATGCTTCATCGGAGCTTTATATTATCGGTTGGCTTTTTATTTTGTAAGATGTTTGTGTTGACCTTTATAATAAAAAGAAAACTTAATGAAAAATCTCATTTTCTATATCGGGAGGTTTGAGGGTCGGATCTGACCCGATAATTCGGGGGTACCTGTAGGGTCAGGGTCAGGGTCAGGGTCAGGTGTGTGCTGACCCCCATGAGGGTTAGGTAGGGTCAGGATTGAGAAAATCCTATCTACTGACCCTCATGACCCGACCCCATCCTCAATTTGATCAGGTCTAATCCTTACTAATGATATCATAAACACTCGACAAAATCTTCGAGGGAAGGGGCTGCCTAATTAATTGTATACTTACCTTTAAAAAAATACCAAGTTATATATGCTAATGTCATCATTTTTTTTAGCTGTTTTCCCCCCTGAAAGATTTTCATAAAAGTCAAAGACAATGGATCCAATATTCTCTGTCTTTTTTTTTTCATATTTTCTTGATAATTTGGAAAGTGCCAAGGACACAGTATTCATTCATCCTTTGGGACCGTTTCATTTCAATTTTAAATTTATTTGCAAGCTCACAATGACATCCCAATATATAATGACCAATTCCAGCGTATATATAGCTCAATTTTTCTCATGCAGCAGTCATGCAAGATTGGTCCAGCGCTCAAACAAGATTCACTTGTGGCATGCCAAACTTATCATAAATAAATAAATAAATAAAAATCTAATTACCCTGATGTAACCAAATATATCATATGGATTATGGTGTTATTTCAAGGTTTGAAATTAAATAAATCCATGATGATGTAATGATGACCAATTTAGAAAAATGGGGGAATATTAAGCAAGAAAGTGGCATTTTAGAAATGGATTTGATGACGTATAGCTAGGCCATTTTCAGCAACAACGTTTTGAATAACGTTTATTATTTTGATCAAATCAATATATTAATCATTCAATTTTTCAAGTTGCGTCTAGCGTTTTGAACAACATTTCTAAAAAACTAACAATAGTCGCTTTTGGCATTCAAAAATAACATTTCACATTTTTTTGGCTAAAAAATCTCCTTAAGAAATTTTATTTTTGGAAATTATTTATATAATTTTATGTCAGTTTAGATTAATAAGCTAACCCAACAGCTTAATTCACTAAACGCGATTGTTTCCATCAAACGCAATTGTTTCCATCAAACGCAATTGTTTCAACAGCTCATCTAAACAACTATATGCTAACAGCTAAATTAGAAATATTATCTTCTACCTAAACAACTATTCACTACCTGAACCGCTATCCGTTATCTAAATAACTAATTTTGTCAAACATGACCGTAGATAGCATATAATGATTTTTATTTAACCCTTAGTCGATAGCAGTTTAGATAAGCAATTAAAGCAAATATATTCGATAAAATTTAGCTGTTGGATTAGTTGATTAATGTACATTGATATAAAAAGATATAAATAATTTCTAGAAATAAAATTTCCAAAGGTATTTTTTGGCCAGAATATGAAACACAACTTTTAAATGGCAAAAGCTAATATTGTTAGCTTTTTAGAAATACTGTTTTAAACGCTAAACACTAGTTTAAATACTAGATTATCGTACACTTAGAATCCAAATCCTTCATAAATTTGGATAATAAAAGGTTAGAACGAATAAGTTGGATGGTTAAGAGAAAAGATGTGAAATTGTGCGGCACTACACTACTCCATTTGGTAAGTGAATTACCTTAATTGAACTTATATATTAGTTATCTATTAATAGTCGGTCCAATAAATGAGATGTCTTAAATTCGAATCTTATTTATTTATTTACATATACTTCCTGTCATTTCACATCCACAAAACTTCTTTAAATTCGATGTTGAGATGTTGGGGGGTTATTATTATGATGTGGGCTCGACGTCCGACTAACCTTCGTTTAATTTTACATCCGCAATAACTCCTCGCCGTGTGCCCCGTACGTACCATCCTTGTTAATGAACCCTCGGCCCCATGCAATGGTATTTCTTTCTGTGACAAACGGTCGATGAAATAGACCCCTTCACATTAGACAAAGTTGTTCATGGCAGTTGCTGAGCTACATCATAAAGAGTTCAAATGAAAACCTCTTCCAAATTATGCTGGTCCATGATACATTGAGAGTTCAGTAATTTAATGTAGAAGAGGATTAATGTTATCTTCGGTAACCGTATTTTTGAGCAATTTTGATTCGTTTTGAATAAGTAAATATACTAATTAGATAATTTTTAATATTGATAACCTAGTGTTTGGATTAGTATTTCAAGTAACTTTTATTATTTCAAGCAGCATTTTTGAAAAATTAATGATATTAGCATTTAGCATTCAAAAGTAGTATTTCATATATTTTGACAAAAAAATATCAATTAAAAATTTTATATTTGAAAATTATCCATATTCTTTTGTATCAATTTACGTTATACAATTAACCAAACAGCTAATTTTACTAAGCACATTTGCTTCAACAACATCCGCTAACAATTAAATTAAACTGCTATCCACTATCTAAATTGCTATCTGGTATCCAAACAATTAATTTTGCCAAATATGGTCTAAGTAAATTGAAAACATGACAAAAGGGCAATTACCTAAGTAATTATATGACGTCTCTTAATTAGAATATAATCTCTATTTTGTGCCATTTTTTCCTTAATTTTTAGTAATGATTGAAGTTGGAGAAATTTTAGCGATGCGTTCCTATACTAAGAAATTTCAAAATGCTACAAGAAGCAAATTTTCCAACAAACTAATTCTCCAAAAAGATCTTTCAACAAACTTATAGAATTAACTTTTTAAAAAATTATCTTTCTGGGCCCAAATTTTTTTAAAAAAAAGCTTTCTTACCAAATACTTAGATTAACTTTTTGATTGAGTCAAATGGCTAACATTGATCCAAAAATCCCTTCAAAACGCCCTCATAATGTTAACCATACAATGACACATCTTACGACGTACGAGTTGCAACTTGCAAGGCCAACAATTACAGTTGAGAGCTGCTCCATGAGAGCAGCACATCTAAGTGGAATATTCGCAGTTCAGAGCAAGTACTGATCTTGAACACGATTGGCCTGAGATCTAAGAACACGATGAAGTTCAACTTCCAAGAGTAAATAATAATTTTGCACAAATTATGACATTACAAATTGCAGTAGCCATTGGCCAACAATTGAAACATACGATGATACATGAGCGAACGATTCATCATCCAACTGGTGCTGAAGTCCTAAAGACCTTCCCATGATCTTCTGAAGCACTTCAAATGGGATATTATTGGTTTCCTTCTACTGGTCAAGAGTTTCTCTGAGTGCCCCACTCGGATGTTCTGGTCTTGTGGATGATTTTTGATAGGAGCTAGTCCAAGCGGTGATGGCATGGATCTTACATGCCTCTAGAAGGTATCGTAGCTCTTCACTGGTCCAACCAAAGCAAGAGCTTCTCTGAGTGCCTCCCTCAGATACTCTGGATAATCCTCGATAAGTGCTAGTCCATGCCATGATTGCACGGATCTTAATATCCTTCCAACAATCTGAAAAAGTAATATAGTACATGTTAGAAATCGTCAGGTGCACAAGTTAAACAAGTACCATCACCGACTATCCTAATGTGGGATCCAAAACTCGATATGACAACTTCCAGAGGGTTGGGTACCTTGCGAGCATAACCGCCGTATGCAATCCCACTGATCAAAGCATCCTGTGGACCAGACGTTTTTCTGCTCAAGATACCACCTTCGGGGATCCCTAACAATGGGTTTTAGAAGAAAGAAGAAAAAGGCGGCAAAGGCAGGTTATAAATCGTAAAAAAGACCAAGCGAGACGGCTATACAAGGAAGGGGTTGGAACATTATTACTCGTCTGAAAAAGTCCTCGCTCCTTCAACCCATTCACTGTGTGAGCATTAGTACCACCAGCCAATTGGAGAAAGCCTGCAGAGCCAATATTATGATGATGGGGTAACGAGGGAGGGGGTTGAGGGGGAGGGGGAGAATATTATATACTTAATACAGACCAGGGGGTCTATCCTCTGCAGCTGCCAGACGGACAGCAAAAGCAAGAGCTTCTCTAGTGGCACCTCGTCCAATATCTCCACTCATAGGGCGGCCATCCAACTAGTGGCAGAAATAGCCATGAATTTGTAGCATGTTGAATTTAGGACAAAAACAACCATGGAAATCATGCATTGGATGAATGAATCTACAATTATACATTAATCAGCTTTTGATGAAAAGGGGAACCTGCCATAAGTTGTAGCAGCTTAGATTCGGTCTCATGATTGAGAACATTGTACTGATCACGGATATAGTCGATTCCCCCACATCCGGTAAGCTTATCTGGTTTGGCGAGAGTAACAACTCCAAAAGTTAGAATATTAGATGTCAAATGTATGAAATTGACTGGGTCATAGATAAAGGAGCAATTTTGTTCTTACTGCTACTAATTTCAGGTAGCTAATAGAATCCTTCATTCCATCCCAGACTTTTTCAAAGGCAGCAGTCTGCCTGCTAAACACTACTGCAGGTTAAAAAAAATTTCAAGAACAAACGATAATTGAAGCATGAACACTAAAGAAAATGTATTTCGGCAAAAGATTTCTCCTGATGGCATCAAATGCAAGATGGTAAGCTGCTAGTGCACATTGGACGTTCCAGTATTGACCTTTTGGCATCATGCCATTTTAAAGTTTCTGGGGACTGCTGGTAAAGTAGAGCTCAAAAATTAAAAGTGCATCCAATACATTTTGACAAAATTGAAGCTCCAGTGAAATATATCTGCATAATATTTACAACTAGCGAACTAAAACCCATGCACTTAAGACTCGTCATTTCGCAACTGGTGTTCATGTTAGACAGTGGAGAGACTCTGCAATCAGAAATGGGCAGAGACACTTCCGCTTACATCTTCTGTTAGACCGGAAACAAGCAATTTTTCATAAAATGGTCATGTTCGACACCTAGAACATACCTTTTTGCACACTTGCAACTGAGTAGAGTCGCATAGACATGCACCCTTGTCTGACACTATAGCAATGGAATCTAAGCTCACCTTCCACTCGTGTGAATTTCAATAGCATCAACATCATCTCTTTGAACCAATTGAGCCGTATTAGCAGTGTCTCTCAAGTATGTAACAGCTTCTGAAATAGTTAAATGCCCATTAATCTTAGAAAGCTGAAAATGAGAGAGGAAAAGACAAGTTTAAACCCAAAAACATTGACCACAGAAGCAATTATAAATACCCATTTACAACTTGGCAATTCCTCGCCGCTAAACAGTGCAGAAAAGCAATAATAACAGGCACAAGGAAAGGGACAGTAGGAAAATGGCAAGTACTGACTGATGTTATCATAGGGGCAGACAGGTATGCAACGTCCACACCCGTAGCACCTTTCATTAATCACTCCTCCCTGCATACAATTTGGTTGTTCAAACAATGAGATATAGAGTGCAAGAATATCTTACCATGCCATAAAATATACAGCCTACTCAAATAAATTGGAAACTAAGAGCAAAATTTACATTGGTGCCATGAGGTAGTACCTCTAGTGAGTTCCCCCCTTTCAGCAGGATCGCATTGGCAGGACAGACTGTCTCACATGGTCTTGAGCAATCCATTGGACAATCTACTGGGTCAAACGCTGTGACATCAATTGAATGTTAGTGAAAACTACCATGTAAATTAATTCAATGGGCTCAATGAAGCTGGAAGCTGAAAAAAATCAACAAACATGTGAAGCAATGGAGTATTGACCAATAGTTCCCCGACTGGCAACTCTCATAAGTATAACAAAGAAAAACCACAAAAATGCTTCAAACTCACTGACAAATGGACACTACTAAATGCTGGTAGCAAAAGAGACCAAGCACTTGCAAGGCCGCTGCCAATATTCAAGTCTGAACCTCAATGTATCCTGCTTAGATTAGTAACCGCTTTAATGTGCTATACCCTTCATTTTCCAGGGAAAGAAATGTTAGATCAGGCAAATTAAAAGTAGAGGACCAAAAGCTCGTTTGAAGAAACTCCAAGAGAAAATTACGAAATCAACCCCTAGTAAGTCCAGCTTCCTAAGACTACTGCAGAACCCCCACAATAGGCAGGAACCGTTTTTCTCTGCCCTTCTTGTGGACGAGAATCTTCCTACCAGAGGATCCCATACTATTGACTTCGCTCTACTGTGTACAGTTCCCATGTCACATTGGGAATAAACTTGCTCATCGCACATTAGTAGTTGGGGTTTCAGGAACATGAAAGACATCAATCTAATATTTACCAACAGCAACTCACCACATCCAGAACAAAACCTTTCCCCGAAACAGAGATAGGCTTGTCCTCAAACAATGGATCCTCAACCTAACCCCTTTTCATATATTAGCGAAAGGCACACAACAAAGTGGGTTTCCATTGTCCCTCAAAATGCCTCTGGTATACCCCTTATTGCAGGATTGCCAGAACCATTAGTCAAGATACCACCATAATGGCAAGATGCATCTCTAGTCAATACCCCATAGCAAGTATGATTATGCACATATGCACCACATAGAAGGATGTGAACTACATATAAATAGAAAAACTGAAAAATTAGATAACATGAATAATCAAGAAGCATTTATTACTTGCTATGACATGTAGGAACCAATCAAAGGTGAATGCAAAACATCACTAGTCATTGAACAGACAGGTAGACACCTCAAATATCCAAGATTCAAATAAAAGGGTAAAGCAAAAAGGGTGGCCAAGAGGAATTAAGAAGAAGAAATGAGCTGTCCACAAAAACTAGCTACCGAACTCATATACAAGCAGCATACATGTTTCTCTAGTGGTAGTTCCATTTTAGCATAAGTATGACCAGGAGATATTAACATTTGACAATATCCAGAAATTATTGATCTGTTTACCCAGTCTTTCAAGCTAATTGACTTCATCCCTTCTAAGAAGTTAATACATAGAGAATATATTCATTCTTCACCATCGAATAGCCTGATTGGCACTTATAGAGCTTCAATATGCCTTACCTAATATATTGTGGAATACACAATACTATTGCGGAAGGAGATGGGTTCGCTGAATTCACCATATTTGAGAAATTGATGTGCTAAAGTGTCGCATTCTGATTCACGCGAATCACTTCGCGGTACACTAGGGGCTGAGAGAATCCGGTAACTATGGGCTTAACCATATTACTAAACTAAACAGGGAGGTTGTGACTTGTGATTTTTGAAGTTGTCCGTGGATTTGCGATACTTAGGCACTCCGATCAGCGAAATGGTAAAGTAGGTATTAAAATAAAGAAAAAGCGTAAACTAGGTATTACGTTGGGTTTTTACTTCCAAAAGACGGTGGGCCAATAAATCAAGCCTCCAAAAAGGCGGTTGGGTTTTCCTTACAAAATACAAACGCAGTATCCCGAGAGAGAGAGCGCGCGAGAGGACGGAAGAATTCGCTGTTGGTGCAAAACCCTAATCTGGTGATGGCAAAGACGACGGCCGTGAAGAGACCTCGCCAGCTCGACTCGACCGAACCTGTGACCCAGTACTCTCTCTCTTTCTCTCTCTGATTTTAATGTTGATCGATCCGATAATTTCGTTTCTGTATTTTGCTTGTGTCTTTGCTTGCTGTTTGATTCCTTTTGGTGCGAAGGTTTTATGTTTATGCCGACTTGAAATGAAATCCTATGTAATTTTACCTAATTAGGGTTTTTTAATTGGGGCTGCGGGATTTCCGATGGTTGAAAACCCTAAATTTAGCTACCGTTTTTTTCCCGTCTGCGAGTTCGTCCTCATGTTAATCTATTGCTATCTGCACGGGATTTGATTTTATTTTCTCTAAACCAATTTTTTGTTAGTTTAACCTAATTGCCTTTGCTGTGTTGTACGAGCTTCACTTGGGTTTGTTGTCCTCAATTGTGCGTGGAACTAAATTGGTTCTGGTTGGCTGTTTTGATAGATATCTGTTCTTCTTTCTCTTGCTGTTGTCGGTGTTGCTCTTGTTTTTGTTGTTGTTGTTGTTGCTCTTTCGTATGTCCCTCACTGGTATCCGTTTTGAATAGGGCGTGGAATAAAATGAGGAGGAGGATATCGTCCCCCGCCGATGTTCACCCGTGAAGAAATTCTTGAAAATCTCAAGATACAAGACAATAAAGTTGCAGCTGCTGGTTTGAAGCACCTTAACAAAACTTTGGCAGCTGAAGGGGTATGTTCTTTTTTGGGATTTGAAAGCACTCCTTTTCTTTTGTTTCTTCTGTACCATCTAAAGATTTATGCCATTAGATGATAGCAATGAATGAACTCAAATTGATACAACCCAAGTCATGATCAAATCCAACCCTTTCAATATAACTAAAACAAGATTGGAGTGAGATTGGATACTCTACTTCATTTTATTTTTATACAAGATGCATGCCATCAGAAATCTTTTTTAATGTCCAGAAACTTCAGATCCAATACTTAAATAGTTTAAGTGCAAAATACTAACCCCTCTTCCCCACTTTCTTCATTAACAACACCCCATCAACCCCACCAGAATAAAAGGTACCAAAAGATCCGAGAGTCAATATCCTAAATTCTAGTCTTTTCCTTCAGATTCCGCCAAAACCCCAATTCTGGACCCAGAAATGAAAGGAGACCAAACCCACCCCCAAAATAACATGAGCAGATAGAAGAGGCAAAAGCAAAACACCTAACAAACAGCCATTGCCCGAACAGCACACAAAAATAACATAAGCAAAGTGAAAGGAAGAAATATGGGGCCATGTGAAAACCCTAAGGGTTGGATAAGTAAACTAGGGACATGTAGACAAGAAACAGCCAATCGTCAATTACCTACCTCATCACAGAAATCTTTCTTAGCAACAGCTTCAATCAAGTCTGTCAAGGTTCGGCGATCATTCCTCCAGTATTTCATCATCTTTTGAAACTGTAGCCAAGGGATCCGCCCAGGCCGTAGAGGCTTTTGATCACCATCATGCATTTTCCACATGATGTTCATCTCCGCGTATAAATGCATGGCTAGCGCGAAGCAAATGCAAAGATCTGGACAGAGAATGAAAAAGATTGTCGTCAAACTTTATTGGTCAGCATCAAATTAGCCATGTTTAATCCAACTGAGACAAAATGAGTGGTGGAAACTAATTATAGATGTTCAATATGCAATTGTTATTACTTATTACAAGAAGTGGGGGTCAAAGGAAAGGACAGAACAGGGCTTAGTGCAATAACTTTTTTATTATGCAACACCAGTGAGTGAAAGGGCCAAAGATCTATCGTTAAGAATATTGACTACTATGAAACAAGTATGTATACAAAATGTGTTTTAATTAATGGCAGATTTTCATTCGACAATGTCAATAAAAAGCTATTATTGACTATAACAG
>JACYFF010031958.1:5825602-5843998 GCA_017589665.1 Selenicereus undatus | reverse complement strand
TTTTTTTTTTTGTATTTTTTTAATTTTTAATTTTGAAATTTTAATTTTTTAATTTTTTAAATTTTTTAAATTTTAATTTTTTAATTCTAATTTTTTAATTTTTTAATTTTTTTTTATTTTTATTTTCATTTTAATTTGTGTTTTTGCATTTGTATTTTTTATTTTTTATTTTACACTCACCAACTTCTTCCCCCCCCTTCTCACTCTTTCCCACACTTAAAGAAAAATACCACTTTCACCCACTTTCACCCACATGTACCTGTAATTACTAGTTTGTATAGTGTAAAAACACTTATAATTGATGTAATTGTATGTCTGAGTAATCTGATATCAATTATGAAGAGTTGTATTTAATTTGAAGATGTATGAAGGTTTTATTTTGTTTATTTCTCTATTGTTTGTGTGTTTGTATTTTTTTGAATGTATTTGTTATCTTTTACTTTTTTTTGTGTATATTTTTGGTTTTTCATTGTGTCACGTTATTATTTTGTATGTGTTATTTTTTACTTTTCAGTTTTAATTTTGGGTATTTTTGGAAGGTTTTATTTTGTTTTTAAATTGGTTATTTTTATTTTGGTAAAAACTTTAAATGTGTACATTCTTTTGCGTTGTATTTTTTTATCTCTCTTAAATTTGTTTAATTTTCTTAGTTTTAAATGTTTAATTTTTTTGTATTTATTACCTTTGTTCGTATGTTATAATGGTTTGCATGTATTTTAATTCGGTGTTCGCGATAGAAGTAGGGGATGTTATAAACGGTAACGGTTGTGAGAGTACTCGTAATGATTTACATTGTAAATTGTTTTCATTGTTGTTCGCGGTAGAAGTGTTCGTGCAATAATTTCACTAACCTCATATGAAATCGAATATTTGTTCCACAGTAATAAAGTTGTACTCTTATAAACGAACACATATTGCAACATTAACGACATTAGCACTGTAAGGCCATACACATTGCACATATCAAGTCGCAGCTGACTCGCACATATCAGTAGCTAGTTGATCCCTAAATTGATTCATGAATTGTTTGGCATTCGAATCAAGGAACATATCATCATGTTGCGCTGTAGTATAAGGCGGCCTTGGTGACATTTGGATGCCATATCGATGGTGACGAATAAAGTTGTGGAGGGTGCAAACTGCGATTATTATTTGAATTTGTTTTTGTAATGTCACTTGGGGCATCCTGTCATCTAATATCTTCCATGTAGCCTTCATCTCCCCAAAAGTTCGCTCAACCGTGCCCCGCAAACAAGAATGACGATAGTTGAACTCCTCTTTCATCCCTCGTCTGGCAACGCCGCATTGACGACCTCTGCTGAATTCGGGAATGTGGTACCGAACACCGCTCTCTTTATAAGGTGCTAAGTACCCAATCGTATTTGGATATGCGGAGTCCACCAAATAGTACTTCCCTGAGCACATATGGACAACATATCATTCAATGATGACCACATTATCGGAGACAATACTGAACACATATTACACCAACAAACAGGGGTACCTGGCGATGGATGAGGGAAGTCGAACTGCGGTTCAACTATGCTATGTTGTAGTACTGGTAGATCATGGGAGCTGCCCTCCCAGCCAGCATTGACATACGTAATCATGCCGTCGAATGAGACAACTATCAAAACATTCCAAGTCTTATCCCCTTTACGATTTCGATAACGTTGGCCTATGTCATCTGCAATTCTGCATTGAATATGGGTTCCATCTAATGCTCCAATACAGTCCTCCATATCAACGCACAAATGTTGTCAGCTGCAAACATTGTATCATCATACACATTGCATACGTTTTGTTTAGGTTGCGAACGTACCTTCAAATACGGCCAGTAGAACCCCGGCTTTTGCGCAATTTCTAGGGCCACTTCATCCTGACTGCGGTACGGCCTTATGATATCTGTAGATAACGTAACTAAAGCTTCCAAGACTTGGTTATGATAGGTGCTTGTAGTTGACGGTGAATGTTGAAATCGAATCTGCACATCACGGTAGCTTGCTCCTCGTGCAAAAATATATAAACTTTGAGCAACGATTTCAGCTACTTTAATAAAGCGTCCCTCATTTATAGCGCGCCTCTCTACGATGACGTTAACTAGATGTATAAAAGCATCGCGATCTAGCCGCAGCAACTGCCGACAAAAATCTTCCCTAGTACTATTCAGCACTCGATGTATGAATGGCCCGCCACTTTCCCCACCAACAATCCTTGGTAGTCTCGGGGGTGAAGCTCTACGTCGCGGTGAACAACTTCGTATGAGCGTGTGCAAGACAAGAGTGTCAACAACACAATCTTCTTCCTCGTCCATTCTACATCATGTACAAGCATAAAATCGTTAGAGGCAAATGGAAGCAAACAAATTCCTCGTTGGGCAACAACTAACAGTCGCAAAGTACTTGTCATAAAATAACAATGTTACACAAACC
This sequence comes from Selenicereus undatus, assembly GCA_017589665.1. Lineage (NCBI taxonomy): Eukaryota > Viridiplantae > Streptophyta > Magnoliopsida > Caryophyllales > Cactaceae > Selenicereus > Selenicereus undatus. The sequence goes on along the minus strand of JACYFF010031958.1, from coordinate 5,841,566 downwards.
AACACGACAACTACTCGTGCTCACTACACTCATACAGCAAATTAAAATGTCAAGTCATCCCTAAAACATTGAAACTGAGAACCCAACTCCTAAAGCAGCAAATCCCTACAATCAAACATCCCCCAACCCTCTAACTCGTAAATATCTGGTAATATCGTTATTACTGAAAACGGCAAAGTACTCAAAATCCTGCTCGCGTCTAATATATTCCATGACAGTGAATATGAAATCCTCTCCTTTGGCAGCAACCCCAGGATGATCCCTCAACTTCGTAAGGACCTTCTCGTAAATAGATGGCGGGGGGTGAAGCCTGGCCTCCGCTCGCACCCGCATAAGTGCAAGAGCATTATGAACTTCGGAATCCAATTCCTCCCTAAGCCGCCTTCTGTCACCTGAACTTCCACCCTCACTTCTACGTTTCCGGAAGTTTGTCTGCGTAGTCCTAGGAGGTGATCGGCTTTCCGCCCCAGCACTCATTCCCTCTGCTCGTTGAGCTCATCATCCTCTGCCTCATCACTATCACCGACATGCTCTTCCAAATCCACTGCCGAATTCTGCGGAACTGGACGGGGTTGACTACCAGAAGCACCCATCGCCGGGGAGAAGCTCAAGTCCCCAGTTGCGTGCCTCCCATGCACCACTGCTTTAATCTTGTCTAGATTTGGGGGAGCTCTGTCACGAAAACTTCTAAATCTTCCTCCCCATTTCTGCACAACAAGTGGAACACATTATTTTCAAAAGCACATAAACATGAATGTCATGACAGTACTTATATCCGAAGCATATTGTACCTGCAAAAATTTCTCCCAGGTGTAATCAGTCACTGTCACAACTCCAGTAACAGGGTTCACACCAACACCTGTCTGCCCTATAAGCCATTCCCAAGCTTTTAATTTCTTGACGGTGTCATTGTAATGGTTTCTTATTTGAGTACCATCCCTATCGATGCCCTGAACTTGCAACAAAGCTTTCACAACAGACCATTCAAATTGTGTAGCCCCTTGCGCTTTTTGTTCAATCAACACATCGAACAATTTTTTATCGTCTTTGTTAGTCCAATTACGTGATTTCCTTCCACTACTGGCCATAATGTAAGCTATAAGAAATCACCAATCAATTACAATCAATGTTAACTTCAAAAAACCCACCTACGAAGTGCACACATTTGCAACATAACAATGCACCACAAATGCACAACATCTCATAAGAGACTCCCAGGTTAACACATTTCCTTGGACCACACGTCCATCGTAACTCTCAAACCCGTAACATTCAAATTCATGCTGCAAATGAAGAAATTGCTTCCAAAAACCAAGGCCATCTCAACTCATTCCAATCTCAAACGAAGAAAACGTACAACTTCAAAAATGAAGTCACAATTTCTTCAAATTCTATACAACACAGGTTCAAATCAAGCAAACACGTTCAAACATCCATTTTCGTCATACGACCAACTCATGAATGCAAGCAGATTACAAGCAACTAACCACATTTTCCACAAACAACAACAACCCAAATCAACAAAAATTCATCTGCCATGAATACAATACAAGCACAATGAACTTCTCATACTTACAACTCAGAACCGGGGAGGTCGTCGGGCAGCCGGGAGGTCGCCGGGCAGCTGGGCAGGCGTCAGGACGTCGACGGCAACGCCCAAATCTGGCCGAGAAGACGGAGGGATGCCCGGGGTCTTCGAAGCAGCGTGCGACACCGCACGGTCGGAGCTGCAGGGGGTGGGGACCTCGCGCGTGGTGTGGGGGAAATGGTCGGTCACGAGGGAGAGGACCGGCGACGTCGGAGATGGCCGGTGAGGTAGGCGCCCTGCTCGGAATTGTTGCAGCTCACGTTGGAGGTGTGCGAGATGGGTGCTCGGTGCCTTGGGAGATGGTTGGTGATGTGGCCAGGCGACCGGCTAGCTGCTACGGCCGACGATGGGGTGACCGGCGACGGGATGGCCGACGATGGGATGGGCGCTGCAAAGAACACTTTGGCAACACAGCACAGACAGAGAAGAAAAGTGAGAGCTGGGAGTGTAGAGAGAAAGAGAGGGTCTTCAGATGTCAACACAGCACAGACAGGTTAGCTGATAGGATACAACACAGCATGCTTTTACAGATGTCACTTTTTTATTGGATTCGTAGATTACAGTTGGATATAATTAGATTGTCTTCAGATAATTTGTTCGGTGACTACTGATTTCGAATTTCAAACTAATTTCATTGGTATCATTAATGTAAATAAGAATTCACGAACCGTAATGTCCAGTTTTAAATTTTTTTGGAGGAATTTTCCGTTGGTTGTTTCTCTGCAATACAAAAATAAAAAAAATTACAACAACATAAAAAACACAACAAAGAAATTAAAATTTTAAATTTTTAAAAAACAAATAAAAATAAATACACAAAAAAACAAACATCACAAAATATAATTTTAAAATTAAAAGAATAAAAAATTTAAAATTTGAAAATATCAAAAACTCAAACCTATAAAATAAAAATAAAAACAAAAACAACATAATTAAAAACCCAAAAAGATAAAACAAATAAAAAATAGAAAACCAATTAAAAAATAAAAAAAATAAATAATTAAAAACTACAACACAGAATTGAAAATTTTAAAAAATCTAAAAAAATACAAAATTAATGAAACAGGAAAAAACCAAAACTGTTCCATAACATCTGAAAAAGTAAAAGTGCACACAATTGCTATCAGATTATTCGTACACACCATTACGTACAAAAATATATAACTTAAACCAACTCCTCAACTTCATTTAACTTTCACCCACTTTCACCCACTTCTTCCCCCCCTTTCCCACACCTAAAAAAAAAAAACCACTCTCACCCACACTCACCTACTTCTTCCCCCCCTTTTTCATAATCACCAATCCCACACCTCTCATTTCCCACTGAAAAGAACATGACCTAAAACTGTTCCATAATATCCGAAGAATTAAAAATTAAAAAATTAAAAAATTAAAAATTAAAAAATTAAAAAATTAAAATATATACAAAAAAAATTAAAATTTAAAAAATTTAAAAATATAGAAATTAAAAAATTAAAAATAAATAAATAGAATTAAAAAAATTTAAAAAATTTAAAAAATTAAAAAATTAAAAAATTAATGAAAAAGGAAAAAAATAAAACTATTTCATAACATCCAAAAAATTAAAAAATTAAAAAAAATTTAAAAAAATTAAAAATTAAAAAATTAAAAAATTAAACATTAAAAAATTAAAAAATTAAACATTAAAAAATAAAATTAAAAAAATTAAAAAATTAAGGAAAAACAAAAAAAAACTGTTCCATAACATCCGAAAAATTAAAACTGCGCATAATTGCTATCAGATTATTCGCACACACAATTACGTAAAGTATAAAAAAATTTCAAATATGGGAAATGGTTGTTTTATGTTGGTGTGAGAGGGAGTGGGTGAATGTGGGAAGAAGTTGGTGAATGTGGAAAATAGTGGTATTTTTTTTTAAGTGTGGGAAAGAGTGGGAAGAGGGGGGAAAAAGTGGGTGGGTGGGGGTTGGGTGGATTTCCCACCCAAAAGAACAGGGCCTTCATAACACACAACTTTCTTTTTTGAATAAAAAAAAAACTAATAAAAATATTTTAGAAAAACAAACAAAAATCAAGCAAAACCTCGGGAGCCTCCCCGTGAAGCACGGGCTACGAGGCGCCCATTGGAGCCAATTGCTTGCCTCACCCTCGTTTCTCTCTCTTCCTTTTTCCTCGCGTGGAAGGCGTTGGAGGTGCTCTTAGGATCTTCCACTAGCATCTTGGTGGGTCGCTTCTAGCTAATTCCAATATAACAGTCAAGTAGTTAGGCCCTGTTCTTTTTTGCGTTTTGGAATATTTAACAGTTTATAACTTCTTATAACTTCTTACATCTCCTTACAACTCGTTATATTCTTAATATAATCCTTACAACTTCTTGCATTTCCTTACATCTTCTTACATCTCCTTACATCTTCTTACATCCCATATGGATTTTTGTATAACATTCATTTATTTTTTTTCAGTAATTACAGAAATATGTATATATTTTTTTATTATATTATCAATATACATAATTTGTGAATATGTTATGAACACAACACTTATATAAACATAAAAACAAAATTTAATGATGTAGATTATATTTGAGTTTCGACACGAAAAATATATGTTATTATAGATGAAATAAGTGAACAAGTTTTCAAAATTATAATACAAAGCTTTCGTTCATGTTTAAGCCTGAATCATATATAAAAATTCTCAAGCTGTACGTGACAAACGCATTACATCTATTTCATTCATAAGGTTATCCACAACAATTTTGTTGCTGCCATTATATAATTGAACATTTGGTAGTCGTTCCAAATTTGGGTCCCTTGTTGAGATTGACATGCGCTTACTACGCAAAATAATAAAATTGTGGAAAATACAACAATAAACGACTGTCTCAAGCTACTGCTCCTATCTCATTTGAGATATTCTGTAGGCCAATTTAATTTTTCATCTTTTGTGTTTTTTTTTTGGAGGTAATTTTTAACTTTTGATTGTCTAATATGACAGTACAATTTCCCTTTTTCAAGCATTATTTCTCAATGTTTTATTACTTTATTTATAAAATTCATTGGTAATAATATATTGATCAGACATTTACATTTAAAATTGTTTAAAATTGTTTACTTAAAATAGGATTTCATTTTAAGATTTGTATTCTGTTTTGTGATATTTTTTTTTTATTATACTTTGCTTATTGGAAGATCAAACTAATGTAAATATAAGAAATCACCTCAACCATAGGAAATTTTGATTGAAAAAATTTATGGGGTTTAATATATTTTATTGTTGTTTAATTTACTTGGTTAAAGGTTTATCTTCAATGAGTATATTATTTTAATATTATTATTTCTCGTCCAAAATGTTCATTGTGAAAGAAACGAATTTTGTTTCAATAATATTAAGAAATAATTTGCTCGCTGATGGTATCAAATTTATTTCGTAAATATGACTAATATACTACACGTTACTTCACAAATCATACATTAAACACCAATAGTATGCATACATGTCTACAAATTATAGTATACAACTCTTTAAGAATTCAACAACTTTTTAAATCTATCCTTATGGCCTCTTACATCTCCTTACATCTGCTTACAACTTCTTACATCTTCTTACGACTCCTTACATCTTCTTATAGCTCCTTACATTTACGTATAGCTCTTTGCAGCTCCTTACAACTTCTTACACCTTCTTACATTTTCTTACAGCATACAGTTGTATCTCATCGCGAAAACGAACAGGGTCCTTAATAGTTGTTAACCAAAAATTATTCCGATACTGCTTTTTAGAGATATATTCGAGCAATTAATTAGTAAAAATAAATAGGATGACAAATAATTTAGAATAATTAAAACAAAATCAATATTAAATAGGGGAAGGTAATATTTTAATATGGAAAACTCAAATGGAAAATCCTACTTGAAGTCAAGCATGCTCGAATCTAATGCAACATGCTCAAACTTATTAACTACTATCGAACTTGTTTTAATCTGCTCCAATATGCTCTTAACCATTGAAACCCACTCGAAGTCAATTTAAACAAAAAAAAAAATTAAACTTTTCGCATCAACAAGAAATGCACCTTGCTTATTTAGATAAAAATAGTAACTTTTTTTAAAAATAAATTTAAATCAATATTAATGAAAAATTAAGAAAAGGAGAATGATGTTGGCACAACTCTAAAGCTATTATTAACAAACAAATTATTAATGATAGATTAAAAAATTGATATTGATGATGTGAGATTTACTTTATTGTCATTCACCTTGAAGCTGTTAAAATCAATCAGAAAATACGAGTCACCAATTGAGGATACAAGAATTTCAATTTCCCCACTCTTTGCTACGGCTGACAATCGAAATAATGTTGGAAGTGATAAAGAATACCTGCAGGACGATATTGAATGACAGAGTTCCTCAAATCAATGGAAAACTTTACTTAATATAATTATATCATATTATATGCCACACAACTTTAGCGAAGTGCACAAACAAGGGATACCAATTTTGCGCAGATCAGCGAACATTGTAATAGTCTCCAACCTAGTGTTGTACGATGAGCCAAACAAACAATCAATGAATGAATGTAGGAATGTAATAGCTTGTATGATTCCATAAATAAACAACCGCTAAATTTCTATGTACATTTTTTTTGTTGTAACTAAACACATCTACCTGATTACAAATAGTTATTACATTTTTCTCGATATGTAACAAATATTATTAAGTTCCATAATAGTGCTTGTGATCATGTTCAACTCATTCGTTGCATATATTTTTTGGATGTATTATACTATTACAAAAATAAAATATTATTATAGAAAACCACGAAAATCACTCCTAAATATTCCAAAACATACTAAGACACTCCAATATGCTCTCAAACTAGTCCAATATGTTCCATCCTACTCGAATTTGCTTTAACGTGCTTCAACATGCTAACTGCCTGTCAAATCAACTTTAATCTACTCCAATCTGCTATAATATGTTCAACCTACTCTAATACATGCCAATATACTAACTGCTAATCAAATCCGCTCCAACCTGTTCTAGTACGCTAATTACTAGTCAAATTTGCTCCACTATACTATAATCTGCTTCAACATGCTCATATCTGTTAACTGCTAGTAGACCTGATCAACGGGTCGGGAACCTGTTTGACTCGACCCGACCCTAAAAAATGAGGGTCAGGGTCGCATTTGTATGTCTTTGACCCACCCCTACCCTCAAATTGAGAGTATTCGACTATGATCGGGGTCGGACTTGGGTAAAAGTTTTGACCATCTGACCTGACCCGCTGACCTTCAATTTTTAAAAGAAAATGAAAATATATATATACTTTCGGTTTCATTTGCTCAAAGTGTTGAGTTACTCCTAAACTTAAAATAAGCTGGATGATATTTTGATAAAAGACAAAAATGATTGAATTAATTATGAACCAAATGCATCCAGGTAATGACGTTTAAATGGTTGGCAAATTTGAAATGAGCATAATAAAGCAGCCAATTTATACAAAGAAAAACGTGTGGATGTTTATGGATAAGATATGTGTGATTTTATTTGATTGATTAGTTGGGAAGTTAATCAAGGAAATTATTTAGCTAATCCAAAATTTGAATTTCAAATTTTGACGAATCAAATTAATTGATTTGTCATGATTTTATTCTCACATGATAAACATGCTTCTAATCCATGATACTTACCATATAAAAATGATATGATATGATTTGAGTCAATTAAGTAACATTATTCATTGATTCTATAATGAATATCTGTAATATTTTGCAATAGCAATGGAAAGATATTACGCATCTTTATATCAATACAAATCGTGGCAAATACTGCAAGAAAATCAAATCAGAATATGTTGACCAGATTTAAAGAGCATGAAATGCAATTTCAAGATATGCTAGGCATAATTTTTTTTCTTGGCAAAATTGGTGCATGATCACTGAAACCTATGAATTGAGGCCAATTGAGGAAGAGCAACCATCCAAGCAAGTTGCAAGAATATTAAGCTATACATTTGTGAATTTACTCTTAGTATTACATTGTAATCAAAAGTTGCGAGTGCATAGAGGAATTCTTTATCGATAAGTTAACTTAGGAGTTGGTGCGAGGTCACAACTCTCTCACACTTAAATCAAGATGTTGATTTAAGTATTCGGGATCTCTAAAGTGAGGTAGTTATAAGAGATTGTGAGAGTTTATCTTAATAAAAAAAAGTTGAGAGTTAAATCCTAGAGTTGGATAACTATAAGCGGGGACCTAAGCTGGATTGAAGCCTAACCTCGTTAAAATATCACTGTGCAATGTCTCAATTTAATTTCTATTTTTGCATTCGATTTTAATTTTAAGTTTTTATAATTACCATATTCACCCCCCTTTAGAGTGATGAGTTTTCAATTGGTATCAAAGCAAGTGTTATCTTGAGACTTAACCGTCTAATAGTTTCGATCCCATGGCTACTTATAATCTTGATTTAGATTGTGTCACCTGTTTTTATGGGTACTAATTATTTTTGGTGGTAGGAAATCACAAAACTCTATGTTAAGCACAACGATCTAAATATTTGGGAGATTATCAAGAAAGGTCCCATTATCATTGAAAAATCGAAAGCAAAAACAGAAATCAAATGGAGACAATGCACAATAATATTTTAATGAGGTCGGGCCTCAATCAGGCTTAGATCTCCGCTTAGAGTTATCAAACTCTATGATTCAACTCTCTACTTATTTTATGAAGACAAACTCTCACAATCTCTCATAGCTACCTCACTCTAAAGATCTCAGGTACTTAAATCAATCTCCTGATTTAAGTATGGGGGAGTTGTGACCTCACACCAACTCCCGAATTCATTCCTTAATAAAGAACTCCTCAATACACTCACAACTTTTGATCACAATATAATGCTCATAGTAAATTCACAAATGTATAGCTCAATATTCTTGCAACTTGCTTGGATACTTGCTCTTCCTTATTTGGCCTCTATTTATAGGCTTCAGTGGTCGTGCACCAATTCTGTCAAGAAAGGAAATTCTATCTAGAATATCTCGAAATTGAATTTCAGACCCTTGAAATCTAATCAACGGATTCTGATTTGATTTTCTTGCAATCTTTGCCACAATTTGTATTGATATGAAGCTACATAATATCTTCTCCTTGCTACTGCAAAATATTATAGGTATTCATTATATAATCAAGGGATAATATTACTTAATTTGACTCAAATCATATTATATTATTTTTACATCGTAAGTATCATGGATTAGAAACATATTTATCATGTGAGGATAAAATCATGACAAATCAATTAATTTGATTCCTCAAAATTTGAAATTCAAATTTTGGATTAGCTAAATACATTTCTTGATTAACTTCCCAATTAATCAATCAAATAAAATCACCCATATCTTCTCCATAAACATCCACACATTTTTCTTGGGATAAATGGGTTGCTTTATTATGCTCATTTCAAATTTGCCAACAATTTAAACGTCATTGCTTGGATTCATTTGGTTCATAATTAATTCAGTCATTTTTGTCTTTAATCAAAATATCGTCCAACTTATTATAAGTTTATGAATAACTCAACAATCTCCCCCCTTTTTGATGAAAGACAAAATATAACTTGAAGAATTAAAATGCTTATAGTGATCTTACCACTTGAACTTACCAATTCATCTTTTGTTTTGATTATGTTGTCTTTCATTAATTATTTATCTCAATCTTGTCTTGACTTAATTGATTTAAATGATATGCTTGATAAGTCTTTTTCAAAGTTTTATAAAAGTAGTATTATACCAAGGAGAAATGTCGAGAATATAGATAACAAATTTGCTAGCCCCTCCATACACTCTTACTTCTAACCATTATGGACACAAAAAGACATGGCTACCAAAATCTTGTCTTAGATATTTCTTTTTGCAGAGCTCTGTGAAGAATGAAGAAATTTTTGAAAAATTACTTTGACGCCTTCTTGGAAAAATTAAAACATTCTTAATAGAATTTGAATTTATAAGAAATTTCAGATGACGAATAAAATATAATGTTTGTCAAAAGGTGAATCAGAAAATCGTGAGTGTTCGGTTGTCTAAGGCAAAAATAAGGTAAATCCTTTTTTACATTTAATTTTCCCCTTCCATATTTTTTACATGTCTCATGTTGAGGGAGAGATAAATTACGCACTCTTATCAATTGGATGTTGGTTTGATTATTTAGTAGAAGGAAAGTTTATGTCTTCTCATAAAGATTGATCATATGCATAGATGTTTAATATGAGTATGCCTTTCAAAGTTAAAATCATGTTTGCAACATACCATTCAACTTTTGCGTCACATGGCATATTTACTACATGAAACTTGCATTTAAAATTTGATTGTTGATGTATACATGCCTATCTCGTTGAATTAGATTCCATGTCTGGAGAATTGCATCCCAATTCTATAAATAGATACTTGACTTGATATGGAGTACGTATTGATATGTGATCTTGTCATGCTATCTCTATACATGGCTATGCATTTCGCAATTTTTATTTTATTATCTGCCTGTATGATCAACTTAAAATCTTCATTTATATATGAGGGCTACAACGTATCTTGTAATTGATTTTTAATGTTTTGACATTGATGTGTTAGGAGATTTCATCTTGGCATGGATTATGTTGTATCTTTATTTGCTGTACTTCACCTTTATAAATTATATTTGATTAATCACTCTGGAAAGGGAATATAATAAATTAAATCTTGTTTACAAGCCTATGTGATAATCCTTATATGTTTTTATATGATGTGAAACTGAGAATTTGAAAGATTAATATTTTTTTACAAAAAGGTAGTGCACATAGAAGTAACAACCTTTGCAATTTAAGAATCCCATCAAAGACATTAAAATCAAAGAATGTTATGTTACTCTAGCAAAATATGACTAAATATACTAATCATCTACTAGATAAGATAGACTTCCCCAAAATTTTATTGATAAGGTTTCTATATTATTACATTCTTGAATTACATGGAATCAGTTTTAGATTTAGACATTTTACCAATTTAACATATGAGATTTAAATCTTTGAGAGCATATTAAGGGGGAAAATATATAATAATAATTCAAAAGTGATTACTCTTTGAACCTGATCTTAAAGATATAGCCAGATATTTTGCCCAATAATTTTCTATTTTTGTCATGGATATGATTGATATGTTCGTGGATATGATTGCGTGTAATATGTTATGAACATCATTTTTTTTTGAAATAGGTTTTGGCTTGACGTATGTTTATATGATACGATCCATTTAAAAAAAAAATGAAGCTCTAATATTTGTATACGTACAATATATTTTTCATACACTAGACCTTGACTATATTATGCATGCTTGGACAAACTGATATGATTCTTTATCTATGAGAATTCATATGCTCTTTTTGTCTTTCTAAATAACTATTTCTAGGAAGGGAAATGCAATTTATCCTTGATTGTTGCACTTTTATATGTCAACCCCCTGCATTTGTCTTAAAATTAATGTGTGAAGGGGGAGATAAATAATTTGAATTGTGTGTATCTTTTCATATCCTCTACATTCATGTTATCCCATGCCCCCCAGATTGATATTATACGCTTAAATTATTTTTGCAAGGGGAAAAATATGCCAATGGTATATAAATTGCGTTACAAGGATATTGGCATGAATTAAGGGGGAGATATAATCATCAACGATACTTATCTCTTGCTTATTTCCTTGATTTGTATGTTATAGTTATTGCATCGAAGGGAGGAGAAAATAGTTTGATTACATACGATAAAGTATCACATGGTTCAATTATTTTTGAAAGGGGGAGATGTAAAAGAGTACTTTTGAAATATTGACATTCTAATATATTAATGTCTTCAAAAAATTATTGCATAAAACTCCATTTTGACATTTATGGGTGTTATATTAATGGAAAGTTGTACTATTAATCTATAATAACATTCTACAACCCTCTTTATACTGATGACAAAGGGGAGAAGTATTATACAAGAATCAAGGTATGTGCCTCCATGTTCATCCATACTAGCATTAATTTTTTTGGCCTTCTTCTTCGAATACCTTTTTGATGAAATACAAAAAGGGGAAGAAAGATGAATTGGTAAGTTCAAATGGTAAGATCACTATAAGCATTTTAATTCTTTAAGTTAGATTTTGTCTTTCATCAAAAAGAGAAAATTGTAGAGTTACTCCTAAACTTAGAATAAGTTGGATGATATTTTGATGAAAGACAAAAAGAATTGAATTAATTATGAACCAAATGAATCCTAGTAATGACATTTAAATGGCTGGCAAATTTGAAATGAGCATAATAAAGTAGCCCATTTATCCCAAGAAAAATGTGTGGATGTTTATGGAGAAGATATGTGTGATTTTATTTGATTAATTAATTCGAAGTTAATCAAGGAAATTATTTAGCTAATCCAAAATTTGAATGTCAAATTTTGAGGAATCAAAATAATTGGTTTGTCATGATTTATCCTCACATGATAAATATGCTTCTAATCCATGATACTTACCATGTAAAAATGATATGATACGATATGATTTTAGTCAAATTAAGTAACATTATCCCTTGATTCTATAATGAATATCTGTAATATTTTGCAATAGTGAGGAAAAGATATTATGCAGCTTCATATTAATGCAGATCGTGACAAAGATTGTAAGAAAATCAAATCAGAATTTGCTGATAAGATTTCAATGGCCTGAAATACAATTTCAAGATATTCTATGCATAGTTTTTTTCTTGACATAATTGGTGCACGATTACATACGCTTATAAATAGAGGTCAGATGAGGAAGAGCAAGCATCTAAGCAAGTTGCAAGAATATTGAGCTACACATTTATGAATTTACTCTGAGCATTGCATTGTGATCAGAAGTTGTGAGTGTATTGAAGAATTCTTTATTAATGAGTGAACTTAGGAGTTGGTGTGATGTCATAACTCCCTCATACTTAAATCAAGAGGTTGATTTAAGTACTTGAGATCTTTAGAGTGAAGTAGCTCTGATGGATTGTGATAGTTCATCTTAATAAAAGAAGTAGAGAGTTGAATCATAGAGTTGGAAAACTCGAGGCAGGGACCTAAGCCTAATTGAAACCCAACCTCGTTAAAACATCATCGTGCATTGTCTCGATTTAATTTCTGTTTTTGCATTCGATTTTAATTTTAAGTTCTTACAATCACCCCATGCACCCCCATCTAGGGTGATATGAGTCTTCACAAAGCTTTTTTGCTTTCATTTTCCCTTCTCTCCTTAGCATTTCCCCCCCTCACCTCACCAAATCTCAATGGTTCTTAATCTTCTAACGCTCCCTATCTCATGTTTGGAGTAGTCATCTTAGTGAGCTAATTGGTCTATTAGTTTAATAACTAAATAACACATTTGAGTGTTTATAGTTGCGACACACTTCATTGGAGCATGATATTACTGTTTGGCCTTTTATGTTCTAAGATGTTTAATGCTGACCCTTATAATAAAATGAAAATTTAGTGAAAAAACTCATTTTTTTATATCGGGAGGTTTGAGCGCCGGGTATGACCCCATGACCCGAGGGTACCCACACGGTCAGAGGTATGCCAAACCGCATGAGGGTCTGGTAGGGTCAGGCTCAAGAAAATTATGTCTGTCGACCCTCAATTTGTATAGGTCTAACTGCTAGCCAAAGTTACTCCAATCTGCTTTCTACTCCTCGAATACACTTATGGCGAATAAGTCCTTTAAGAAGTTGTAATACTTAGATCTTGGAGTTATACTATGTGCTGAAGATGGAAGGGTTCAAGGTTATGCTGTCATGGAAGTCCTTGTTGTATATGATGCACGCATTATCGAGGCCTTGGCATTGAGATGCGTACTTCACTGGGCTTGAGATACTGCTAATCAATCCGGTGATATATAATGAAATTAGACCTGTTCAAATTTAGGCTCGAGTTACGAGAGCGACATACATGATTTCATCGACCCTGGCCATACTCGACGAGCGACGACCCTCATGTGGTTCAACATGTCCTTAACCCTGATCCTTTGGGTACCATCGGGTCATCGGGTCATATCCGAACATTCAAATCTTCCATATATAGAAAATAAGATTTTTCACTAAATTTTTTTTTTATTATAAAATTTAACATTAAGCATTCTACAAAACAAATGGCTAAACGATATTATAATATTTCAATGAAATGTATCGTAATTAAAAATATTCTAATGCGAAATTTAGTGATTAAAACAATCTTTAGACATCAGAGAGGAGGCATTAAAAGGTTATAAGCTAGTGAGTTTTTTGAGAGGTGAATAAAAGGGGAGGACAAAAGGATACGAGAAATTAGAAAGCGAAATGTTTTTTAACAAATGAAACTTAAAATATCATATTTTGATTTTAAATTTTAAGTTTTCTTTAAAAATTGGGGTCAGCGGCTCAAGAATGAGGGCCAAAAGCTCTACCAAAGCTCGAGCCTCATCATAGTCGGGTATCCTCAATTTGATGTTCGGGGTGGATAAGGCAGGAACCCGACCCATTGATCAGGTCTCAGTGGAATTGACAGCTTAGAAGTAGTAAAGGCCTGACAATGACGTTTACTTCATTCTACTAGTTTTAAACCCGTGATTTGCACAAGTTTCTTTAAAATTTGTGCATTCATATACCCAATATTTGAATACAAAGTTTAATTAGAATCAAACAACCATTCATAATAAATTGAAACAAAAACAAAATAAACTTCCAAATCATATAACTAAATACGTAATTTCATAAATCATACCGTATGATTGAATACAAATCAAGGCCAAGGTAGAACTCGAAACAAAAAGTAGTCTACAATTAATACCTGTGTTTTGCTATCATTGAAATGCTGGGGAATAGGGGGCAGATGGAAGAAAACAAAGTGGAAGAAGGAGAAGAAATGAAAGAGGATTAAAAATTGAAGTTGATCTAGTTCACCTCTAGTTTCCTTTTTATACTCAATTTCTCTTGTACTATTACTTTTAATGGGTGGCTCTTGATTTACTTTATGTTTTATTGGTACAATTAATAAGTTGATATCTTGAGTTTAATCTTATTCAACTTTAGCTTGAATAATTAGTGTCTGAAGGTATTTAAAGGATTGTAACTTAAAAGTCAAAAATAAAGGCAGATAACCTTTATGATAACTTATTTTTAGTCTTCCTGTTACATTTGATGAACATCGATAATTCAATGAGAAGATAGCTCTAAATATCTTAAATAAATATCAACTTTTAAATGCAAAAAAGAAATTAAACTCACTTTTTGGATCACACCTTTAAAATTCACCTCCAAAATCCAAAGATAGGTGCTTGTGTTTGTGTGTGTGTCTCTCTCTCTCTCTCTCTCTTTCTCTTTCTCTCTCTCTCTCTATATATATATGATGATGATGATGATGATGATGATGATGCACGTTGTTATGAATGAAATAGGGATGAATTATGTTTTTAAACAAAAATAATATAATTCCCCTTAAATTAAAAAATCACCCTAAAATAAGTTATTGTTTACTAGCTCATGCTCGTATTTTTGCACATATGTTTTAAATTTTAAAAATAATACAAATTCAATCAGTTCAAAGATGAGAGAAAAGTAATTTGATAGGACATGTGAATTAGACCTAAAGTGGAAAAAAAGTGTAATAGCAGTGAAAAAAATGATAGAATATATAACTAAAAGTCAAACTAAAATTGCATTATAAATAATTAATGTAAAAAAATTGGACAATAGCTTGAATAAAATTTAACAAATAGCGATTAAATAAGTACTAATAAAAGTATATTCTTGAAATTGTAAATTACCACCTGTGATAGTACATTGGGTGTTTAACTATGGAACTTTTGGTCATTTTTGATCCTCCATATACAAAACAAATAAAAACAGTAGATCGTACAAAAATTTTAGGTAGCAATAGAAACGAGAATAAAAAATCATTAATACTTTTATAAAATTGTGACAAAATAGTAATCCAATTAGTTTAAAAAATCGCCCGAGAATTAGGCAAAGGGTAAATTAGGCATTACTTTTGGTTTTCCTTCAAAAAGGTGGTGAATAAATAGATAAAATAAATAAAGTCTGTAAAATGGGTGTAGCAGGTATTGAGTTTTTTTTCCCTTTCTCTTTTTTTTGGGGTTACATTCATTGTCAAGTGAAATTGGTACTAAGATCGAAACCCCATGGTAGACTAGTCCCCGACAACGACTGAAACAACGACAGTGAGTAATCCTAGATTAGAAGATAAACCGAGGAAGAAAACGAAGTCTTCTCTTAGAGACATAGTCATCCATAGCATTTTAGAAGTGGTGGTTGTAAAGCCAGTACCGAAGCCACGATTCCTTTTCAGTTGGCGGCGGCCATATTTGATATT
>JACYFF010031958.1:5723393-5825592 GCA_017589665.1 Selenicereus undatus | reverse complement strand
TTTTTGAAACATTGATTGCAAGTGGTAGTTTAAAACTTTTAGTATGACTAGATTATTGTTTTACACGATCTAATAGACGATTATACACATGTAACAGTAGCAATTATTTTTTAATATACAATAAATTAAATTAATCATCTTAATAATGATGATTAGTTTTTTTTCTACACAATTACAATTACAGTTTTGTAGATACTATTAAATAACAAGCTTAGTTAAAAATTTTAGCTATTTAGCTTTTCACAATTAAAATTTTATTGTTAAATTTATTATGTATTAGCTAATATATATTACTTCGTATATTATTTATAAAATAATTAAATTATTTTACTTGATAGACATGCTTTTTGAATGAAATGGTTGCTGAACATTGAGATAACGTCGTATTATAAATATCAACCATACCACTATAGTTGATATGTTTATTCTCTAAAGAGAGTATTTTAGTGAATGTCCATTGAACTATTTGTTCATTATTAATAATTTTTAACTCTATGTTATAAAGAGTTGACATGCAATTGTTGGTTTTATAAAATATGTTGTAATCCTAAATTGCTAAAAAAAAAATCTTATTTGATTTTTAGATTTTTTTTCCAACGAAAATCAAAAGACTATAGATGTCCATGCGAAACATGGTTTTAATGCACGTTATTACTTACAGTTGAGACTGTGCAGTTCTAAGCATGCCATATATCAGTGTGTTTCAAGTTAGTATTTTTGATGTTGGGATATGATTTTGATATTAAAAATTGTATTTTCATTAGTCGAATATGCATTGTAAGTGTCGTATGGCGTATAATGAGTAATCAATGAATTATTCATCTTCCTTGCAAAAATAAGCAATAACACATATTAGATGTCTAAATATGGTCGATCCAAAAGTATGTTTAAATATGGATATGATGAGTATTTCCTATTTTTTTTATTTCTATTTTTTTTGAAATACCTATAATCAATTAACGCATAGCTAGAGGAGTGTACGTGGTCATATATGTAGTTGGCATTCTATCTAGGAAATATGACTATTAGTAGATCATGACATTCTTTGCTTATTATTATGAGGATTCCCCACTTGATTTCCTTAATCAACTTTACATGATTCAATTAATTGCTTCATTTTCTTATTGATCAAATTTTCCATGTTGTTCTTAAAAATGAGTCATTTGACACCCCCTCCTATAATAGGTAATAACACATACTGGTTATCTATAATTAGTTTTTATTACTCTTTTTTTCTCGATTTATTTTCCCTTTTCATTGCGCAACATAAACTTCTTTACATTAGCTGATGACCACACTTGATTTTCCATTATCCTCTAAGAGTGACGGTACGCTTTGAGTTTGAGTCTTATGTCACTTATGCTTTTGAATGAAATCTGAATCGGTTAGGCTAAACACGCTTAATTTGAGCCTGACCAATGAAGTCTGGCAATCTTTTTCATCCTCAATCCAGATTTTTGCATTTGCTTCGCTGTGGGATCACATTTATATGCAGAGATGAGCATCATGTGGGAAATGCATGACGGTGGTTTGAAGCCTCTTCGTCCTGGGTGGATCCCTTGGCAACAGTTTGGAAGGATGATAAAATGCTGGAGGAATGACCGTTGAATCATGACAAACTTGATTGAAGTTGTTGCCAGAAAAGGTTTATGCAAAGAGGTAACGACTAATTGTTTCTTTTCTATATTTCTTAATTTGAATTTGAACCCTTTTTTTTCCTGTTGAAAAAGGACATGTTATCTATTGACTAATTTTGCATGATTTATACAACATTGTGTCGGGTATAAATAGACAATTGCTAATTTGGCTTGCTGTAAAGTATTGGCATGCTTTAATTTGTCCATCTTACTCTCCCTAATTTACTCGTCCAAGCCTTAGTCATGGTTCTCACATGGCCCAATGCTTGGCCCATCATTTCCTTTCAATTTGCTCATGCTATTTTCTGAGACCAGAAAGCATCATGGCTATTGATCTCCTTTCATGACTCCTATAATTGGGGTTAATTTGTGTGTTTCGTGTGGTGGTCAACCCTGGTATGTGGAGATGTTCATGCATTAACATAATGCATGCTACTGTTCTTTTTGTCATCCCCTCTTTTTCTATATTTTTCATAGTTCTGGGTATATCTTGATTTGTTGTTGTCATTACCTCGTCCTTAATTCTCCTATTATACTTGTCGTAGTCTCAAATCTCAATGTCTCTATATATACACATCACGAATTCATATCTCTCTTGTCTTTGATATTGGCAGCTTCATCAGCTTTCTCATCTATCGTACTGAAAGTTTAGGCAAACTTAATATTCTTGTGATTTTGCCATATATCCTTTTGGACATTTCAAGACAATCTTAAATGTGTTTTGGTTGGATATTGTCGAATGCTAATATAATAGAATCAGTCTTGTTATTCAATGGAATTTGGATGCAAAGTTCATTGTTGAAGGAAACCGATGTCTCGGGCTCATAATCACATAATTTATACTAGTTGTGATTATTGGGTCATTTTTTATTACAATACTCTCATATAACCCATTAGAGTATAAACATATTCCTAGACATTTCACTACAAATTTAAACTTTTGATTTAGATGATTCTTGAATATAGTATATATGTGTGATTGTTAATCCCATAATATAGTTAATGAGGGTGTTTGGTAACAACAGTTGTTTGGAAAAAAATAGTTGTTTGGGATAATTTTAGATGTTTTAACCAAGTCAAACATCTAATGGGTGTTTGGTATAGAGTTGTTTGAAATGGTTGTTTGGCTTCAAAAAGCTCTTTTTGAAAGACATTATTCCCATTAGCCTTTTGAGAAGAGTTTTTTGTGAAAATGACATAATTGTCTATAAGTTTGAAAAAATTACAGACATTTCATTAAAAACTAATTTATGAATAAGGGCATAAATAAAAATTTACCGACATATGTTTGAGAAACAACTAGTTTTTACCAAATACTTTTTTCTAAAAATGGATAATTCAAATAGCTAATATAAACAGCTAACAACTATTTGCCAAACAGATCTGTGGCCTTGTTTGGCAATCAGCTGTTAGCTGTTAGCTGACTGAATTAGCTGTTAACTGTTAGCCGATTGCATTAGCTGTTTGATCGAACTGATTGCATTAGATGTTTCTAAAAAAAGTGTTTGGTAAAATTAACTGTTTCTAACAAGCTTATTTGGTGAAATTCCACTTGTGCCCCTTAACAAAACTTCATTACTTTTTTAATTACATAATTATTTTTATTACATTTTTATTTTTCTTTTTAACATGAATCGTGAACTATAGATTGCGACTGGTGAAATATATGAAATTACAATTATACCTTCACCAAAATTTGATGTTTATTACCATAGGTTTTTGGTTTAATTGACTTTAATTTTAGTTTTGGTAATAATTCAAATTTATAACATAATAACATTTAGAAAGATCTACACCACAAAATACTAATTAATGTACATTATTTCTTAAATTGAAGAAAATTTTAAAATTAAAATTATTAATTTAAACATTATGACCTTCCACAACTCTTGTCCCAAAAGACCAAAAAGCCAACGAAAAATCTAAAACAAAAAGTCCAATGTTACATGTAGCCCATTTGAAAATGAAGAGTTGGATTTTTGTACTAACTACCATAAATGTAATTATGTCAAAAGGAGGGCGATAATATAGTAAATTTGATGTTGAGCAGTAATAAGCTAATGCAAAAAGCTCTTCCAAATAGTTTTTTCTAAATTAGCTTTTTATATCCAAAAAGTTAATTCAAAAAGCTATCTAACCAAACAACCAAAAGAGCTTTTGACCCGAGTTAAAACAGCTGATACTTACAAAAAGAGCTTTTTGAAGCAAAAAAAGCTCTTTACCAAACAAGACCAATAACTCACTTAACTATGAGATCCTATTTGTAATCATTACGCCTGTAATCTAGTTAAAATCAAAATTTAATAACTAGCTAGTTATCAATAACTTGGTGATTGTAAAACATTCAATTTCATGGTTTAAGCCACTTGTGTACGAATTTTTGTTGTGCTTATTGGAGACTCGTAATACTATGCTATGTTTGAAGCATATTTGTTCTTTTTTTTTTTCTATTTCCCCCCATTGTAAGTTGATTTAGGCTACGTTCTCTTTGACTTATTTTGTCTAAACTCATTCTAAATTGAACTTATTTGAATTTTGAATTTATTTACTGAACTTATTATGAATGTATTATGAACTCATTGTTGAACTCATACCTTGTTTTCTTCGACTTATTTTGTCTGAACTCATTTACTAAACTTATTATATATTTATTTATGAACTTATTTGCTAAACTTAAGTTCAACAAATAAGTTTAGAATAAATTCATCAGATAAGTTTATAAATTTATTGATATATATTGGGGGAATATGTATCTCCAAGTGTATGTAATACAAATTGTGAAAGTACTGTTGCAAGTAGGCTTAACGTAACAACCTTTGTGTACCGATGACTAATTCATTTATAACTTTTGGATTTTGTAAGAGCATTCCCAATCTGAGTTCCAAAAATTGAAACTCATGCATGTCACATCATCAAAAGTTTCACATTTCCGAAACATCATCAAAAGTTTCACATTTCCGAAACGTGCATTCCATCACTTTCTCAACCAATGGAACTCCAATTTAAAATATACAATAAAATATTTTGTATGGACTCACTTTATAACATATATTTTTTTAAACTATATAAATAATATTTTTCTATAAACAAATCAGATAAGGACAAAAAAAATGAGAATGGGGAGAGGAATAGGCAGACGTGCTACCACGCGTCCCCCCTGTTTCCCCAAGGCTGCCAGCAACTTTCTCCCACACATGGAACACGCGGGGCCCATTTTCCCCAAGTGTTCCCAACGTTGGGAATGCTCTAAAGCTCCCATTGCCCGCCCCATTGACTCTTTATAATGGAAATTATCTCATGGTTGACAAGTGGCAACCAACTGAGGCCCATAATCTATACTAACGACGTACCTTGTTCAATACAATCAAGATGTAACATAGTTATATATGTAATTATATTTGCATTGCCATATTTGGTTACATATGAATTTGATCACATTGCAAAGAAAGTTATCTAAATATCAACTTAGGTAATCATTATTACATCCATCATCTTATACAATTCTGATTAAAATGTTCAAAAGAATGTAATTATCTCATATGTAACGTATATATCTCAACTACGCATATTATACTATTTATCTCATTCCCCTCGTTTCACACAAACCAGATATCTCATATACAACATGTATAACTCAACTACACATATTATATTCTTTACATCTCATTCCCCTCTTTTGCTAGTTGTTTGGAGTTGTATAGGATTCAAGACTTTGGTGGAACATTTTGTTATAAACTGTAATTGTCAACTGATGCTTTATTATTTTGATTGACAAGCTTTTAGTTGTATTTGAACATAAAACTAAGACAATGGAAGATAATTGGTGAAAGTGCAATTCTGCTACCTCACGTTTGATTTTCCTCTGCTCATAACCATGTCTACACAGAGAGTTTTATACACAAGATTTCAACCTCCCAACTTAAAGTCAGGAATGCCAAGCATTGTACCAAATTAATAGCTACCCAAAAATATCTATTTTACTGGATAATACTCCCATTCAAATTGGAGCATGCAAATCAATAATGCCCAATTTGCTACGAAAATACCGGAATTGGTTTTGTCCAAGAGCCTTGGTGAAGATATCCACAGGTTGTTGCTTGGTAGACACATAAAGAACCTCGAGGTCCTCGGAATGATTTTTTTCTCAAACAAAGTGACAGTCTATCTCGATGTGCTTAGTGCGTTCATGAAAAATGAGATTTTTGGGGGGAAAAATTGTTGTTTGACTATCGTAGTACAATTTCATAGGTTATGAGAGAAAGACGCCAAGAGATGCCAACAATGACTTCAACGACCCTAGCTCACTCGTGGTTGCAGCCATAAATCGATATTCTGCTTTTCCAGAAGAACGGGAAACAACTTTTTGCTTCTTTGTTTTCCACGATACAGGAGACCTACCCAGAGTGACAAAATATATGGTTAAAGAATGCTGTATGAGATGACATACTCCCCAATCTGAGTCACAATAGGCTTGCACCTGCAGACTAGAATTTGCCTTCAGAAAAAGTCCCTGGCCAGGTGATCCTTTTATATATATCAGAACTCTCCGAGTAGCATCCATGTGTTCCACTTTTGGATTTTGCATGAATTGAGATGGGATATGAACCGCACAACTGAGCTCTGGTCGAGTGATAGTCAAATAGATGAGATGACCAATCAACCATTGGTATCTACTTAGATCATCCATGTCATTGCCTTTAGCTAGAGCCAGCTTGTGATTCTGCTTAACCGAAAAATCTACAGGCTTTCCTCACAAATGCCCGCATTCATTTACAATCTCCAAGGCATACTTCCACTGTGACAAAAATAGACCTTTCGGCCCTCGAGCTGCCTCGATACCTAGAAAATACTTTAATGGCCCAAGGTTTTTGATTCAGAAGCAATTATTTAGGTAACACTTAAAATCTACAGATGCTTGAGAGTTGTTGCCAGCAAGGATAATATCATCCACATAGACTAGCAAACCCAGGAAGATGCCACCTTTCCGGTAAGTAAACATTGAATAGTCAACATAGGAGCGTGCAAATCCATACTCTTCCAACTTCGAAGATAATTTTGCAAACCATTGTCGTGGAGCTTGTTGTAAGTCATACAAGGATTTTCTCAATCTGCAAACCTTATTAAGAGATGTAGCCGCAAAACCTGGGGGTAGTGTCATATAAACTTCTTCATTCAGATCACCATGCAGGAAGGCATTATTCACATCCATCTAGTGAAGCTCCTACCCTTTGGCGACTGCAGCTAAGAGAAAAACCCGCACACTCATCATTTTTGTAACCGGTGCAAAGCGTTCATTAAAATCAAATCCTGCGATTTGATGATCTCCCCGAATGACCAGACGAGCATTGTAGCATTGTACGGAGCCATTTGAGTTATATTTAACTCTATAAAACCATTTGTAACCAATAGGCTTATTTCTCGATTGGAGTATTTCAAGAGTCCATGTCTCATTTTCTTCAAGGGCTCGAATTTCTTCCCTCGTTGCATCTCTCCAAAGAGGATCCTTAGTTGCTTCATGGTAAAACACAGGCTCTACAATTTTTGCAATAGCGGCAAAAAAATTATGATATTTCTTATACAAATTTGTGCATGTGATAAAATTAATTATAGGATACAGCATACTTGAGGAACCTTTCCTGGAGCTATTTGCGAGGGGTCTTGACTAGTTGTTCCATAACAAAGATAATCATTGAGATGAGCCGGTGTCCGTCTGAGCCGGTCTCCTCGACAAGGCCCATTTTCTATACTAAGCTAGGTATTTTCTGTTCTGTGTTGGGCATTTTCTGTACTAAACTAGGCAGATTCGATGTTGGGCTCTCTGGGCTCACTGCTCCCCCTGCCTGATGAGGTTATTTGGGCCTCTTGGGGTTCACCCGTTTCGGGCCCATTTGGTTCATGCTTTTGCATTTCGGCCCCAACTTCTGTAGGCACAAAATCGCCAAGATTGAATCCATTCAAATCTGGAAAATTATCCCACACAACTAAATTTTCTTGCACATCTAGACTCTTTGCCCTACTTAGAGAAACAAATGGATATATTTGTTCATGAAAAACAACATCACGACTCACAAATATATCGCTGGTTTCTAAATCATACACCTTCCATAATTTCTTTCCAAAATGTTAGCACACAAATATGCAATTTCTACTACAAGAAGCGAATTTATCTTTGCTTCTTGATCGAACTTGAGCAAAGCAAAGACACCCAAACATTTTCATACCATCATAAGAAGGTTTGGCAACAAAATGAACCTCATATGGTGTTCGACCTTTTAAAACAGTGCTAGGTGTTTAGTTTATTAAATGAGCCGCAATTAGCACACATTTACCCCATAAATCCAAAGGAATATGTGCTTCAAAACGAAGAGCCCTAGCTACATTGAAAATACGGCGATGCTTCTATTCTACCCTGCCGTTTTGTTGCCGTGTATCAATACAACTAGTTTGGTGAATGATTCCCCTTTCTGAGTAGAACTTCTTTGTCCCAAAGTGAATTCCAACTCATTATCACTACGGATAATTTTTATATTTTTTCCAAAATGATTGTGCACAAACATAACAAAATTTTTCAACAGGTTACTAGCTTCCCCTTTCTTCTTCATTAGATAAACCCACACAGCTCTATTGGCATCATCCAACATAGTGAGAAAGTAATGAGCTCCATAAAATGAAGTCACCTTATATGACCCCCAAATATCACAATGAATTATATCAAAACTGCCGTTAGCCTTGTTCTCACTATTATAAAACGGGCGACGTGACTGCTTAGCCCGATAGCAAATATCACAAGCATTTGTTCCTTCTTTATTCAAACTACCAAAAACATTCAAATCTTTAAATAGAAATGACAACACTTGCATGGATGGATGCCCAATGCGATGATGTCGTAGATCGTATGTGTTAATAGCATTTAAATGAGCTCTGTTTGACTGAGTCTCCTTGAGATGATAGACTCCTCCTTTCAGCTCAGTCGCTCCAATCAGGTTCCTCGATATGTGATCCTGCATCACACAATAATTTTTTCGAAAAATCACATCATAATCCAAATCTCGAAACAACTGTCCAACTGAGATTGGATTGCAAGTAAGATTGGGAACATATAAAATCCCTTAACACAATTTCACGACTCAATGTGACCTCCCCCTTTTTTTGAGCCACTGTGAGTTTTCCATGCGGTAACCCAATCACAATTGGTTCTATCTCCTTAATCTTTTCAACAAAATCAATATTACCTGTCATATGACAAGAGGCCCCGCTATCAAGTACCTAAGAGTTATTACCTGATAGTTTTTCATACCATGGCTTGGATGTCTCAATCAGACTTAGCAAACGTGCACCTGTTCTGGGGTGAATTTAGTCAGCGAAGAGGATCCAGGTTTAGCAACAATAGGTGCTGCCGCTGCTCCTCCAGTCGTGACAGCATATGCCGACTCATTCCCGACTCCTCTGCCTCTTCCACTTAAACCTCTTCTAGCATGAGCCCTACGTCGAGCGCGCGAACCCCATCTAGGAGAATACCCAATTATTTCGTAGCACTAGGCTTCCTCATGACCAAGCCGCCCATAATGCTTGTAGGTAGGTTTTTTTACTACCATGGTTTGCACTTTTGCTCCATGGCTCACAACAAATGCAGCCACTGAGTCACTTTTATCATCTTTATTTATCATGAGATTTTTATGATTTCTTCTTGTTTAACGAGTTTGGAAATTATGCAAAGAGAAGGTAATGACTCCAACGCAAGAATTTGGCTTCTTATGTGACCAGAAGAGTCATCATCGAGGCCCATCAGGAATTGATGGGTTTTCTCTTCCTCAATCATCTTTACGAAATTGCTTGTCGCTTGGCATTTATAGCCACTACACTTACACACGGTAGGATCTTTTGATAATTTTCCAACTCACTCCACAAACCCATAACCCTTGAATAAAACTCGACAACCGATGCTCCTCCATGCTTGCACCCGGCTGTGGAAGCCTTTAATTGATGGATCTTTGGCGCATTAGCAACTAAGTAACGTTTGTAGAGATTGTCCAAAACTGCCCGGGCAATGTCAAGAAAAGCGACACTAGTCCGAAGTTTAGAATCAATAACATTTAGGATCCATGAACACACCATTGAGTTAACAATCTCCCATGCTTGTAGCTCCGCACTGCCTTGGCTTACCTCTGGCCTCTTGAGAGTTCCATCAATGAAACTGAGTTTGTTCTTCGATTTTAATGATGTTCGCACAACCTTTTGCCAAAGATCAAAGTTTTTGCCGTAGAAAATTACAACGGTTATTAGAGCACCCGACCCTTCTGAAGGGTGGAGAAAACAGGGAGATTGGTTTTCAATTACAAACTTCTTTTCATATGCAGCCATGGCCGAGTGTGTATCAAGGTTCAATTGAGTTTGTGAAGAGCACACAACTCTGATACTATGAACAGAAAACTAAGACAATGGCAGAGCATTGGTGAAGGCGCAATTGTGCTGCCTCACGTTTGATTTTCCTCTGCTCATAACCATGGCTACACAGAGAGTTTTATACACAAGATTACTTCCTAACTTAAAGTCAGGAATACCATGCATTGTACCAAATTAATAGCTACCCAAAAATGTCAATTTTACCGGATAATAGTATTCAACGTGATATAATATTTTGTTAGAAGTTTGGTGTTGTGACATATTAACTATTTTATGTCGAATATGGGTATGAAATATGTTTAATTATTTTTGGCTTATATGTATTCAAACAAAATTTACATACCTGCTGAACCCAATAAGTGTGAGTATAAGTATAACTTTAGAACATTCAATAAATATAAATATGAATATAAATATTAATTTTAAAAATAAGTATAAACAGAACATGGCTAAGTCCGTCCCCGTACCCGCCTTATTACCATCCCAGCCCCAAACGTCAGCCGGTTGCAGATAATAGCTTTCCAGTGTTTTGGATATTTTACAATGCGCATTCTGCGCTAGGCTGCTGGGGTTCAACTAAAACCCTAAACCCTAACATTCCTCTACTTCTGCTTCACAATCTTTCCCCTACTCATTCATCCTTCATCTTGAGAATGATTCCAGGGTTGATTTAGGGAGTTTTAGTAATCTCCAGAGTCCTAATTTCACCATCATGGGAGACGTCGATGACGATTTCGGTGAGTTATATGCCGATGTTGAAGTCCAGGCAAGTTCGGCTATCAATGGCGGTCCTGAAATCTCCCAATTGTGCATACAACAACAGCAGCAGCAGCAAGAGCAACAGCTATTGAGCAATAGACTCAGCAATGATTCATCGGATGTATCGCATTCAGCTAAGGGTGATTCTGGATTGCGCGATGATGATAAGAGAGAGAAGGGTTCAGATAAGAGGAATGATGGGGAGAATCAAGTGGTGGTTGAAAGTGGGAGTGATAGTGACGATGAGGATGATTTCGATGTTGTTGTCAATGACGATGATATTGGAGCAAAAAATGGACGGGAATGTCGAAATGTGGGTGAAGATGATGAGAATGAGTTTGTTGCAATGAGTATGGAGGGGAATTCAACGTTGAAGAATCAAGATAGGGTTGATGGAGGTGGAATGGAGCAGAATGGTAGTGGACCTAGTGGTTATGGTGGAGAGAGAGGGCATGGGGGGAAGAACAGTTGTATTTCACAGTACAAGGTAAAACTGGTATAATATTGATCACTGATCAGTAATATCAGCATTTGAACTGTTCATCTATTGTGTTAAAATGCTGTTTTGTTGTAGATTGATAATTGTGTGGCATATTGCCTAATCTATGGTTTATGCACTTCAGTGCAATCTATTGACGATATGGTTTAATATTTTTCGCTTTGATCTACTTAATAGTAGTACTGGGGCTATCAAATTTAGCTTTCGTTTTTGTTGAAAGTGAAAATGAGGGGTCAACGTTCAGGTGTTAGCATATAGGAAGAAGTGTTAAGGTCTGACATTTCAGGGGTAAGCGGAATTTGAAAATGAGAGCTTCATATCCAATGAGTAATGGAACTTGTAATTTTTTCCATGAGTTGTAAATTTGGCTTTTATTGGTAATGATCATCTTTCCTCCCTGCTCCCATTCCTTTTTGTTCCTCCCCCCAAATTTCATGCTTCAATTCGAGGGATCATCATAGCCCAGGATATATCGAGTGTGAGGATGCTGGGTTCTGGTAACTGGTAACTGGTAGGTATGAATTTGCATTGGTGATATAGGTTTTTGGTGCTACACTGTGGAATGATATGGCCACTGTAAAGATTTATGGCTCTATTGCTTCGATCTAAGCTTAAGGTAAGATTTCTGGATGCTGGTGGGTACCACAACTGTGTAATTTGTGACATGCTTAAGTGAGATGCTGCTAATGGTTGCTTAGTTATTATCCTTTCTTTAAGTTGGTTATACTGAGTTACATTTTTTCACTTGTAGTATGTAAGACAATATGGGTCAGTACCTATGGGGAATCCAAGAGTTATAAGCTCAAGCAGGGGCAATAAGGAGGATATGGATTACATTCAAAACAGGCGAACAACCCTAGGTCGAGGTTGGCCATCCTATACTGGTACAATTCCATGTTTATCAGAACATGCAGGCAGTAGTTTCTGGCTTCCGTGGAATAGGTAAATGAATAGAAGGTGTTTTTTTCATTAATGTATTGCTTTTGTACCTGTTAGGGATATTTTTTCCTCATAAGCAACTGTGTTTAAAATGACAACATGTGAATTTTTTTTGATCAGGAAAAGAATAAATATATATCATTAGCAAAAGGTTGGATGCAAAGATAGCATCCTACAAAAGGCTATACACATCCCATATGCACAGTATCCACAAAATCTAAGAGATCAAGAGAAGAGAAACAAAAGATCCCTTTGTCCCAAAAACAAAGAGCCTTGATGAAATAATCTTTAAAACATTGAAGTGGAATCTCCACACCCTCAAAGACTCTTCTATTTCTTTCACGCCAAATGCTCCAAAAAATTGCATGAGGAAATAATCTACCATTCTTCTTTTTCGCTTTCCTACCAAAAAAGCCCTCCCATACATATAGGTGATTTGAAATAGAATTGGACATAACCCAAGAAACTCCCAAGCAACTAAAGGCTAGATCCCAAAGAGCTCTTGCAAAAAGGCAATGAAGCAATAAGTGGTTAACCGATTCTGCTGCAGCTTTGCATAAGGGGCACTGGTTCACCAAGATCTTATCCCTCTTTTGCAAATTATCGTAACTTCGTAAGTCAAAATACTGTCATGGGTAACCTCCCAAACAAAAAAAAAAACTCTAAATAGAGTCAGAGATTTCCAAATGATCTTCCGTGGAAAACACATTCCCCATATTTGATGCAAAGGTGTAGAAGGCACTGAGGCAAGCCTCATATAATAAGACTTCACTGTGAAGCTCCCTTTAGGATTGAGATCGCATCTGACTGAATCAAGAGAGGATTACCCGATAAGAATCCCATTCAGCTTAATGAGCAAGCTTATAAGGGAGGCATCATCCACTAAGGCATCACAAATAAAAATAGGTGACCAAATGCACGGCCCAGAAACATTGTCACAATATGCAGCCATAGTAGCTTCTTTATTCTCCGCAAGAGTATAAAGAGAAGGGAAAAGGTCCCTCAAAGGAGCACCTTCACACCAGCGTTCATGCCAAAAAAAAATGACTACATTCGAATTAAGATCCAATGACGGTTTGAGAATGCATATATCTTTTTTCATTTTCTTGCTATCTTCTAAGTTCTTTTTTTTTTTTTGGGCTGCAGCTTCTAAGAACAGATTTCTTTTAAAATAAATATTTTCCTTGATTGATCTCAGGACTATTTTAGACGTGGATATCGATATCTTTGAGCAGAAGCCTTGGACTCTTCCTGGAGCTGATGTGACAGACTATTTTAATTTTGGTTTTGACAAGGAGAGTTGGAAAAGCTATTGCCAGTCACTGGTGGGTGATTCCTGTGTTCATTCATATAGGGGTTTCTTTAGGGCAAATGGTTCCCAATTCATGTATGGGTCAGTTCTACTGGTCTGGTGTCTGATGTCTGATGTCTGATGTCCTACAACCACAATATCAAAGTTGAGCCCTGTTTATGAAGAAGTATCGATCCATTTATCATGTATGTTAATTAGGAATTGGGACAAATTTGAGCATAGATGCTTGTCTACTGAGGGTTTGGCCATATATTATATTGATTGCTAATTGCTGAATGCTTCATCATACACTGTCGATTTGCTGTATTTTCTGGAGGTTTGAGTACTTAAAGGTAATTTTAAAAAGTGACCTTTAGTTATTTTTACCCCTTACTCATGGTGTTTTTGTGTATAGGATCAATTACGCCGGCAAACTTTTACACGGGGCCAAAACCAAGTCAAGGGAATGAGATTGAGGCTGGTAGGTTTTAATGACTCATTTTAGTAACTGTTGATTATTGTTGGCCAATGATGATGGGAGCTACTCTGTCTCCTTGAAAATAGGACAATGCTGCTACAGCTATTGCGGAACTAGCAAATAAAGATGTAAATGAAGCATTCTTCCATAATGGAGGCGGAATTGCAATTTCTCAAGAATCAGAATTTCCTATGAGACAGTTCAAGCAGGTAAGTTGTCCTGGAAAACTAGGTTTTCTGTTACTACTATTGTGATGAATGTTAATGTTCTATGTGTTTTCTACTTCATGTTTAATGAGATGTGATTTGTTTCCCTCTCTTTGTCTTACTCATGCTGTGATCTTCAGCAAATTGGCCGAGCAATCCATGTAGAAGATAGCAATATTGAGCGCCAGCCATCTATGGATGCCAGGCCCCCACGCGCTAGGGATGCAGATGTTGTCATCGAGGTAGTATTGTTTGACATGTATTACGTTTGCCTTCATATTCAGGGTTATTGAATAAGCTGTTCTGTGGTAGATAAACGTGGAAGACCCAGAAGGCTCTGGTTCTGGCAAGGACGAACCAGATAAGATACTTGATCCTAAATGCACAGTTTCTGAAAATGAGTGTGATACAGAGAATGTTAAGCCCAAAACTGAAGACATTAGAACTTACAAGTCTCGTGATATGGCAAAGGATTCTGTGGAAGAGAATATTCAGAGTCCAAGTGCATCAACACAGCACAGGAGGTATATATCTCATACTGCTGAAGTTTTATTTTTCTTCAAAACTTTTGGTTGCCTCCCCCCACCCCCCACAAAAAATAAAGGGATGCTTGTTTGTTAAGGATTGTTGGACTTTATGCTAGCCTTATGATCCCTTTGTCCGAAATAGATTATCCACTTCATTCTACTTCTGTAGTAAAACTTTGCACTTGTTTCTCCTGTCTCATTTCTCTGAAGATTTTTGATTCTTCCATGCAATTTAGCGCGGGAGTTAATTAGGAGTTGGAGGATTTCTTGCCTTTAGGCCTGTTTAAGGGGTGAAAGAAGCAGACAGTTTCTATCTTTCCTTTCAATTTCAAGATCTGTTGGAAATTCGATGATCGAGTGTTTTTGAAGTCTGCCATGTTAGATCAAGTTGAACATATTTGTATGTTTCCATTTTGTATGATCAGGCCATATGACTCTGGGACAGATTCTAGTCATATACTTCAGGATTCTGATAGCCAAGGGAAGCGACGAAAAAAGTCAGATGCACTTCATCCAGGAAATGTTGATGCCCTCTCTAGAGGGTACTCTAGATCTGTTGAAACGCTCAATAATTCAATGGAAGATAATGGCAGGAATAGCACAGAAACAAATCCATGTGTGGCAGGGATAGATGTATTATTTGATGATCAGAATCAGAGCACTCCAACTCTCTCTGATTCTGATACTTGGTCTAAAACATCTAATGACAGTGACCGTTGTGATCCAATAAGAGCTCAAGATTCTCGGAGGTCATCAGCAGATTCAATTTGGGAGGAACACCGAGTGGAGGAACATGATCATATCTCGAGGGAAAGTGAACAGGATGATATCAAACTGAAGGATAAAAATATCAAGCATGATTCAAGAGTCAGAAGTCCCATTGAAGAGAACTGGAAGTATCGTCACCAGAATGTTCGGAAACATTCAGAGCTGAGTAGGCAGAAGGATGAATATGATAGCTACCATATGGGCATCAGGTGGCCACATAGTAGGAGCCACTTCAGTGCTCACCGTCATAGAAGTAAAGCAAGACTACATGCTTCAACTTTCTGTGAAGATTCGCAACATTACAGCCACAGGGAGAAGGAATCTGTCCTTGGATGCTATGATAAAAGAATGGTTGAACACAAGACTGCATGCACGAGAGATTTCCACCGGTGGGATTGCTGGGGTTCTAGGGATGACATGGATTTGCATTGCCCCAGAGGATGGGACGAAGGCATGTTCTTTTCCAAGAGTAGATTTCAACAAACGAAGGGCGAAATTGTTGAAAATGAGCAGTATTCCCGTGATAGAGAATGTATGATCATTGATGGAGAGCCAACTTTCGAAAATCTGCCACATTTTGCTTCAAAGTATACTGTTCATAGAGAACAGCGGAATCTACCAAGGGATTATGATGATTTCCGCTCCACCAGGAGAAGCAGACATGACTTGTTATTAGAATTTGGGCATTCCGGTGGCCCTGGACTTGATAGATGTGCAAGTCCTTATCCCTTGAATTACAGAGATGCAGAGTATTTAGATTGGGATATTGAAAGTGAGCGAGATTTGTGGCATATTGGAAGAGAAGTGGAAACATCTGGCAGACGCGACCGGTACCTTAAAGATCATGCATTGGATTCCCATTATCCATGGTGTATCAGAGATGGTGATGAGGTTCAGCATTGGCAAGCATCCCGATCTAACTGGGATTACCTGGATAGGCATCATGCCTGTACTGAAAGAAGACCAGGTTCTCCTGTTTGCAGTGATGATGTGGATGATCATCGATTGTTTGAGAAACATAGAAGACATGGTGTATACATATCTCATCGAAATGACCGTGATGAAAGACGAGTTTACAGTCGCAATGAAGCTTATGATAGACAAGACACGGTCAGATATATTGATGAGGATGACTATTTTGTTAGGAAACACAATGACATCCAGCCCAGGGGCATGAGCTGGACAGAGGATAGACAATTTAATGGGCACTTTGATTATGATTTTTATGATGAGGATGGGCTGGATTCTTTTAAAGATGTCCTAAGGCATAAGTGGTATGGGACTAAGAATGGATTTGCCCATGGTGGGATGAGTATGCGTACACAAGTAATGAAACATAAACAGGGAATAGTGAGAAATGGTGGCAGTAACTCTTGTGATACAAGTTCTAAGATGCCAACAAGATTCGAGCATCAGAAGATTGGGATAAGGTGCAGGAATTCGGTGGAATTGCGCTATGTTGGTGGGGAAAGAAAGGTAAAGTTGGGGCAACTATGGTTGAAATGCTATACGATTGTAGTTGTATACATGATATCTCCTCAAAATTTGGGGAAAATCACTTTTGTTCATGCATTTTGCATGTCTCTTCTTAAATTTCTCACGCCTTGTATCTTGGTTTCCTTATTCTTATTAAATGATAAAGGAAAGTTTGTTCATTTTACTTTTATCCATATGTGCTACGAGGACTGCAATACATTGTCGAAGACATAGGAATGCAGTCTGGGCAAGACATATGAGCACAAGATATCACAGCGTGGAATGCATTTTACTTGTTACTGTGATCAACATCCCATTGTTTTTGTTTTAGTTACACTTCTATTGCCGCTTTGTTCTTGCTGTTACCTCTTTGTTTATTGAAAAGAGAAAGGGGTGGGGGCTGTTCTGCGAGCCCTTAGGTATTCCATCTAGGCATCGCGGATTGCTGCTGAAGGTATTGCTTATAAATGCAAGGAAACTTTTAAAGATTCTGACATTAGAATGTGCCTTTTGCTTCTTTTGATATTGTCCTTGGGTGTGGTTGGGAGGTTTGATTTATGGTCTTAGTGTTACTATATATAATGCTTTATATCTGTTTTGTGGTACCAGTTGAAACTAGTGCTGAACTCTGCAGGTGTTCTTGATCTCAGAATTTTAATAACACTGCTCTGGTAAAGACTGTAGATATTGCGTCATGAAAACTATCAATTTGTCAATGGTGATTTTGAACTCATGTTCTGTGTTATCCTTTGCTTCTCCCTCTCAGCCCCCGTTCTCTTATTTTCTATTTGGCAACTTTTTGTCACATTCTGGACTCATGTTATGCTTTCTTTGAGGAATTTCCGTATTGACATCTAATTTAGTATGTTGGATAAGTATATTTCTCTTTCAAAAATAAAATGACTTTGGTGGGTCATTTGGAAACATCCTCCTTGCTTGTCGAAGGCAAGGTTGTGCCCTCTATTGGCAGGGTCACGAATTTCTTTTCTTGTAAGGCTATTGTTGATAAATATTTGTCTTTGTGTTTACTTGGATCAATTTGTATATATGGCCTTCTGTGCTTGCTGTTCCTAATTTCTCTGTCAATTTTCGGCTATCGTTCTGTGGTCAGAATTTAGCTTGCTTCCCAACTTAGTGTCCATTGTGCACTTTGCTTTCACTACTGTGCATCCTGTAAGACTTTCTTGGACCAATATTAGTATTGAAAAGCAGCATTTTCTGCAGGGATTAAAGCATCAGCCTTCTTGAGTATGAAATGCATCTGGGAACTGGTACTTATGTCCAATTAATGTCTGGAAGTTTCTGTGTTGTTTTTCTGTTTATGGATTTAGATCTTTCACCAAGATATTATGCCTAATTTCAAACTTCTTTGCATTTCTTAATTCGAATGGACGGAATGCGGGGCCACATATTTGTAACAGAAAATGCGAGAAGGGCTCCCTGGTTGATTTTTAATCTATTTTGGAAGAAGATGTGAGCTTCTGCAATTGTTGATTTGTTTTAGGTTGCAGTGTAACATTACGCTGCTCACTTCTGGTGATTTTGGTTGAAGCAGATATTTTCTTTTCCCCTTTGGATTTTGATGGGAACTGATTTTGTGATGTTGTGTATACCTGTCGTGTTGTGTAGTTTGTTCTGGTTTCTAAAATATCAAAACTTCGATAAATGACTGAAGCACTTCTGGTACTCTTGTGTGTTTTTGTTACATTTGAAATATCTTCATGAGGAAGTGGCCTCCATGTTATTGATGCTTGATGTACAATAACTTTTTTAATTCTTGTGGAGGAGGGCAATGTGCATGTTGATGTAGCTGTGGGCGCTTGTTGTATAATGTATGTTAAGTTGACCTTTCCTGTGTTTCATAAAATTTGGAAAGGACTGCTTGAGAAGTATCTAGAAAGGAAATAATATCTTCTACAGCTTGGGGTGTGCTTATAACTCGAGCTCTTCTATCCTCAATAGAATTTTGTAAGGATTGTAAATTTTCTGTAAAAGTAATAATATCTTCTGCTATTTGAGGGATTGAGTGAAAATCATGGGTATATGCACATGGTTGTGTATGCAACCAAGTAAGCAAGTATTGAACGGTACGTGAGGGGTTCTTGGAAAGAAAGAGCATGCGTGTGTGCGCCTGCATGTAGTAAGTACATGTTTTTACGATATGATCTCCACTGGTTTGAGAGCTCTCGCAGTAGAAAATACAGGAGTTCTCCTTCGCAGGTGCTTAACCTTCAGATATGTTAACAGTGGTAGAGGATTTGCTGAGCCAACCCGCATTATGTAGTCGCTGATTGTGAGTGAGGTGATGTCATTGCTTATAGTGCACTTTACTAGGCAGGGAAGGATACTTTGCAAGTTTATGTTCTCAGTCCACAGCATAGCTACAGCATATTGGATTAAAAAGAATGAGTAGATTTATGTATGTAAGGCCTTAAATTATTATTATTTTTTTGGTAAGTGTAAGGCCTTATATTATCTTCTCTCTCTTCCTTGCTCCTTTCTGTTTCAAGTATTGCTAAGTATAGGTTCACTTTGAGCAAACATCATGATTTGTTGGATATTTCCAGGGCATTGTTTTTCCATTTTCTTATTTGGCAAATTTTGAAGTTCTGAAGAAAATGATGTGCTTGTATCATGTTGCTGGAACTGATGTCAATCATGGTTTTACATCCTCAGTAGACGAAGTGGCTATCAATGACGATGAGAACTTCTCTGAATGCTTTATGAGTCATGTTTAAATCTTTTATGCTTGATCCTGCAGTTGGCTTTCAGTTGTGTTATCTGCATAGTATAAAAACTGTTTTATTTTTGTTACTGTCAACCCTTGCAAAATTTTTTAACATCTAGCTGCAAAACAGCTTTTCTAGTGCTGATGGTCCACGGCATTGTAATTTTATCCTTCTTTCTCAGTCAGTATAATGCCTTCATCAGAGCTTGTGCTTCGGTTAGTAGATAATTTATTTTGAAGTTAACAATCATATTGCATTCATAAAATTTCTCCTTGTTTTTCCCTTCATGAAGCTGCACTTGCTTCAGCGAGTGCTGACTTAGTTATGTGAAATTTCTGAGACACAGGTAACTGTTTGATCTTGAAATAGTCATAAACTGACCTTGAGCAGTGCTTGGAGAAGTGCCCTTCAAAAAGCATTGCCTGCCTTTCAAGAAGAATTTTAATAGTCACACCTTTTCTCGTGATGTTGTCACTTTTGATTAAAAAGCTGCTATGGTTTTTTATTATTTGATTTTTGAGCTAGAGGTTAGTAACCGTTTTTAGTGTTCCTATTTCTTACTATTGATGTGCAATCATATGAGACATGAAGTTTCTTGTCTGTCATTCTTGTGCTTGTGGTTTTTGAGTAAGGAATTGTGCTGTTCTTGGCTAGTAGTTTGTGTTGATATTTGTCCTGAACTCATTTTTTAGTAAGATGGAAGTAGTCTGCAACAAATCTGTAACATGCAACCGAATTATTGTTTTGAGTTCTGATGCATGTTATGGGTATTTAAAAAGAATTTTCCATACTTGCAAGCTGTAAGTTTGCTGATTGGTCCACGGAATCTATTTCGTTCTGGTTCACCCACAATTTTCAGAAAGCAGTATTTTTTATTCATTTGTTTTTGGTGAATAGTTGACTGTTCTTGAGAGGACATTATCCTTTTCCTTTCCAATCTGTGTGCTAACTGTTTGTCTCTCTCCATCTATTGTTTGTCTTGACCATCCCCACCCTATGGCTATTGTTCTGCTTCTGCATATCCTTGTACTGCCTGTTTGCAACTCTGGTTTCCCTTTGTTTCCTTTATGATGTCATTGTCAACTAGATTGTAAAGGGTTGTATTAAGTAGGCTGTAGCTGGTATTACATGGTTGCAGTCTTCTTGCATGGATTTCCCCCTCTTTAAGGGCTTCTTGGATGGATTTGTTGCAGGAAATCCCTTGTGCTGATCTGGCCTCGTAGATTTAGGGTTGGGTACCTTTGTGTGTCTAGTATAGTATAGAAGAATTTGAAGAGTGATTTAGGTGTTGGAGACCTTCAGATCATTAGACAAGTAGATATAATCCTTGGAGGCGGGCGTACATTGGATCTTTCGTAGACCTAATATCTTGCAAGGAATGTGCCTTCGGAGGTTTATCACCAAAGAATTATAGGACTTTATGCCTGTATTTCTGTTGAGTCAAAGATGGTCTCTCTCTCTCTCTCGCTCTCTCTCTCTCTGTGCTGGCTTGACAATACTCTCTCTCCGTCAGTCTGTCTGTCTCTCTCTCTGTTTTTTTTTTTTTTTTTTTGACTGCTGGCTTGGCACTATTCCATTGAGAGACCTTTTTGCTTCTTGTTTTGCTCTTGTGGTGGGCAAAGACACTTCCATTTTTTACTAACTCAAGCAGAAATATGGATCTCCTGTCTGTTCCACTGTCCAAATATCTATCTGGATAATGGTTGCTTTATTCCCTCTTGCGTGTGCTTGATGAGTTCTGCTTGAAGGACCCTTATTGATAGGGATGGATGGAATTTGAATTCTCGTATCAAAGTTTCTGTTCAAACCCGATTTGTAACACTTTCCTCCTCAATCCCTTCTATTGCATTTATTCATGTGCCTTGAATATAATTTGGAAGCTTACTCTTTCTTGAAGCATCTTATTATTTGGAAAGCAGAACGAGGCAAAATTTTGCCTGTCATAGCTTGTGAAAGAGGGGAAGATCTTGGTGAATCGTTGTTTCAGGTGACAGATTTGGAAACTGATGATCGTATGTGGCTTCGCTGTCAATTTACTAGAGCTTATTGGATTTAGCTTTCAATTATTCAGGCATTTCATAAATTGAAAAAAAAAATGTCACCTGCAATCTTTTTGGCTTAGGAGCCTTCTTTGGCAGAAAAGCTTAATAGAAAATTTCTGAAGTCCTTCGCCTGGTGTTATCTAGATTACCCCCCCCCCTCGAAAGAAAAATCCTGCATTGAGCACATGAAATATACGTTGGTAGGGTGATTATTTTTTAGGATAATGTGGATTTTGCCGCCTTTCCTTAGAAGTTGATTTTTTTTTTTTAAATCCTGCCCCTATGTCGTATATAATGTCTTTTCTCATGGGGCATGTGGACAAGGCCTTTTTGTTTGTATGGTTACGCCTATGTGCGCTTGATTCTTTCTAGGCCCTGTTTTGGGTGGATCCACTAGCTTTGTTTCTTGTTCTTGTTGACTTTGTTGTATTGCTTATAAATGCAAGGAAGCATTTAGAGATTCTGATATTAGCATCTGCCTCTTGCTTCTTTTCATATTTCTCTGTGTGTGGTTGGAGGTTGTTTTGTGGCCATACCGGTGTTATAGTGGGTTATATTCTTTTGTGGTACCAATTGAAGCTTATGCTGAACTCTGAAGATGTTCTCATTTGTAGGATGTTAATGACACTTCCTCTGACAAAGCCTGCAAATAAATTTTTTCCTTGGCAAATGAGAAATTGATGAACCCAAAATGTTGAAATCTTTCATCCGACTATATAATCAAAGGAAAGTTGGTGTAAACCCTAAAATGGGAACAATGAAATGTTAGTGCTGATAAATAGAGGTTATATTCTTTACATGATTTGTGTTAGACTTTATGATCATCGCTGGATGCCTTGGTAATCTGGAGTCTAAAGTTCAAATCCTATCCCATTTACAACTTCTGCATTACTGATTTGTTTGAAAAGGACTTTATCAATGTCGATGATGGTCCCTGCTTGTTGTGGCTAATGCTACCTGATGAATGCAATTTTATGTTGATAACAGTGAGAAATTGACAATTTATGAGAGTGGCATAGCGCTGGGAGATTTGATCTGAAACATGCATCTCTTACAGAAGTGCATAGGGCTGAAATGGCAGCTAACCACAATAGTTGTTTCTATTTGATATATTTACTCATTGTTGTAATGGCGTTCAAATCTAACTGCTGCTAGGTAGGGAACTAAAATTGGATTCCTCATTTCGGAAGTAATTATTTTGAATGAGAACATCTTTTTTTTTAATAGATAAAAGATACTACATTGTGTTCTATTGTTTATTTTAGACTGATGCAACATCTGGCTTTGCACTGGGTGCATGTGACCAGCATTCTGGTTGATGTGAGACAAGCGCTGTGGGCAGCATTGTATGTGTGTAGCTCCATTGGATTGGTGTGGAGCCTGCAGTAGTTGCCAGTGCTTGCACATTTAGTTTTTCTTTTAATAATATGAAAGATTTTGCATGCAGTTGAATGCCTTCAGTGAGTGATGCAGCTATCTTGTGAGTTGTGACAACTGTCTAATTTCGTGATTGCATACTAGATTGTTGACCTTTTGGGCTTAATTGCTTGCTTCTCTTCTTCATGTTTTCATTTGTGGGGTTTATTTGTTTCCAGAAGCTGTCTAAGTTCTTGCTTGTTTTTCGCCTTCCTTTACACTGGTCCCCCCATCTTCTTGGTGTGGCTGTTGAGGGAGTGGGAAGGCTGCAGCCATGAGTTCCTTGGAATGACTTGATGTTGTGTAGGTAGTGAGGTTTAGTTGTTTTGACACTTCACTGTCCAAAGGGAAGGTCAACATGGAGTTGTGAAGGATAGAACTTGAAGTTTGTGGGAGAGTGCTGGCTGGCAGGATATCTTGTTTGTGAAGCAGATGTCTTGATTTTGGTGGAGGGGGTTGAAGGCGAAATGTGGATTAGGATGGTGCTCCTGATGTATTTCATATAATGTCTGATGTTGTCAAGGGGTTATAACTTGGTGCTTCAGTTTTATTTCATCTTATGTGTGATGCTGTCAAGGGGTTAGCATTACCAAAACCCGAGAGTGACTCTTAGAAGGCTCCTATGTTCACAGTATAGGGTCAGTTTTATGATCTGAACATTATTTTAGGATTTAGGAGGCTTCTCCTTCATTATTGTTGGCTATATCTCAGTTCTCCCTTCCGCATATGGATGTGCTTATGTCAGATTTGAGACATGGTCTTGATATTTCTTGGTCTAATGATGTACGTCAGAAGAGTATTGAGTTCAGAAAGGGCTTGAATGAACTTGTTGCGGTGGGTTGAGGGTAAAGCCACTAAGGTCTAAACTCCTGATGCTGTGTGGTGAATGCTTTCATACTCTTTAGCTTTTGGTTTGAAATTTAGTTGGAAAAGAGTTCATCGAGTCCTCTAGTGCGGTGATTCTGTGTTGTTGCATTTTGCTGATAGACAAAGATTGTAAATATATAGTAAATTTGTGTCTGTTTTGAACTCAGTCCATTGCCGACCATAAAACGGAGGTTGAAAATAGTTGACTCAAAGCTTGGACAGTGCCTCTCCTGCTAGGCTCCCTAGTGCTTTCTGATGCTGAGTAATCTATGTAGTTTACACAATCTGTCGTTTTGAGACTAAGGCCTTGACCTTCATAAGCTGCTGAATATTCAGGGGTTTATGAAGGGATTGACGGTAATACTGATGCTGCAGATTGTGTTGCATTTTCATGCATTAACACTCACTAAGCTGCTGCTGTTTTTGTTTGCTCTTTTTTTTTTTTTTTTGGGACACAGGAACTACTAACATTTGCGACATTAAGACTCTGTCTTTTATAATGCTTTTAATATGCATCTATAGCTGCATTGAATTTTGCATTTCATCATTTTCTTCTGGGACCTCTGAATCAGCTCGGATATTTGGAAGGGGTACTTATATATCTCATGTGGCATGTCTTCATTGTGCTAGACTATGCAGCCAAGGGTACAAAGCTCAAAAACCAGACGGAACTCTGGCAATGATGTTTGTACCGCTGCTGATGAGGGGTTTCAGAAGCAGCAGGAAGAAAAACGTGAAGTCTATGAATCAGGCGCCAAGAGCATGAAGAAGATAAAAGGTGGACAGGTTGAAGTTTTGCGGCATGATAAGTCACATGTTAAGAACCAAGAGGATACTTCTGATCTTGAAGAGGGTCAAATACCAACGGAGGAGCCTTGCAAAGAAATTCAGAAAGAAAATGACAGCAGTCTGAAGAGGATGTCTAGTAATCAGAAAAGAAGTAAGAATGACTTAAATGTATATGATGAGAATCGGATACTTGAAACAATGGCAAGAATGGAGAAGCGAAGGGAGCGGTTCAAGGAGCCTATACTGACAAAGAAGGAGACAGTTTCTGATCCTAGACCTCAGGTTGATCCAGTTGTTCAGGCATCTGAGTCTAAGCAACAAAGGCCTCTGAGAAAGAGACGGTGGGGTGGAAGCTAAGTACTATACTGACTCTCTCTCACATTATTTATCCTGTGAAAGCTTGAGTCTGGGACTGCATTGTTATCTTCCTCAGAGAAATTTTGGTGGCAGCTGATGGAGATTCTTCGATGACTATAAAGTGTGAAATAAATTTCATTGGCACTTTCAGCCAATTTCATATACAGATGTTTAGAAGTTTATTGTTTTGCTGCGTAAATTCTAGAGGCGAAAGCTGCATATGCTGGTATTTCTTTATGTCGAAAGGAGATTCAGGTAGCATTGGAGTGGACAAACAGGTTATGTTGGGTGGAGTTTGTGTTCATTTTGAGCTTAAATGAGTTAAGAAACTCCGAACTTAAATTTGACCCATTTATTAGACAGGTTCAAACTTGACCTATAACCTATTTTTTAACCAGTATGATCTCAAATTTACCCATTTACATGTTTAGTATAAACGGGTCAGGTTCTTCTTATCCGGTTATCCATTTATGTACTAAGCATTTTAACTAAAGTATGATTGCATTGTATGTTGGACTTGGCAAATGAGTTGTCTAATCCCAATCAAAAAAAGTCTGAAATTCGGTCAGGACTTTTCTAGCTAGGCCACATTAGTTTCCTCTACTGATTTTTCCAGCGAGTTTCTCAAGAAAATATTGTCAGCGTTTTTTTAGATTTCTACTTGAGCTCGTTTCGTCTAGTTTGGGTGAGTCCAGACTCATAACAACACTGGGTTACCTCATTTCGAGTCTGAGTCGAGTCAGTTTTGCTGGTTCAAGGTGGGCTATCGGTTATAGGTCAGTATTCATGCACTGATGACGCTCTTCATTCCCAACCGAGTTCGTCACTTCTGAATACCATTAGTTATGTTAGCACCTTCTGCTTTTCTGGATTATCAACTGTAAATAGATTTATCAGGTGGTGTTGAAACTGTCTATTAAGTAACCTAACGAGGAGTATATCTTATTAGCAAGACAATCAGAGCCTTTGAATATAAATGGAGTTGCAAAACGGTGTTTTCTTGAGAATCAAGAGGCGCTTTTACACCTTCCAACCTCTTGATGCCTGAACTTCTGGTTTCGCCAAGTATCAGGCAATATTTTTTTTTTTTTTTTTTTGAAGATTGTGGGGGGAAGAAAGAAATTGCAAGAGTGATATTCATTGGATTTGAGAACGCAACATTCCTTGTAAGCTTTCTGTTTCCATTTGGTTTTTTTTTTGTTTTTTTTTAAAAATCGTTGTGGGGCCTAATGTGTTACTTTACATAGTAGAATTAGTAAATATGTATGAATTTGTCTCGTATTAAATAGATATGTTAAAGTTTCAGATACAATGCCTATTCATAAAATATTTAAATTAAATTATGTGTTGGTAATTATCAACTTACAGTAGTAAGCATCCATGAGTATAAAATGTGGATAACATAAATTCTCAATTTCCTTTGGTATACAATGTGAAGGATGATTTTTGTGGAATCTTTACACCTTGAGTTTGCACACTCAAAATGACTTATAATAAGAATAACAATTTACTTACTTTGTACAATTTCTAAGCAAAGTATGAAATCAGTCTCATATATAATTTTTATGTAGAGGTGATTAGATTCTAGTATTCACTAATTAATAATACATTTTAATGGATCTTTTGTGATAGGAAAATAGAATAGTACCGATTATATTTTAGTTGATCATAAATAACAAAATTTATTTATTTTCATTATTTTCAAAAATT
This sequence comes from Selenicereus undatus, assembly GCA_017589665.1. NCBI lineage: Eukaryota > Viridiplantae > Streptophyta > Magnoliopsida > Caryophyllales > Cactaceae > Selenicereus > Selenicereus undatus. The sequence goes on along the minus strand of JACYFF010031958.1, from coordinate 5,798,699 downwards.
CCCCTTGCTCATACACTGAATATTTTTTAGAAAGAGAAAATCATCCCTATGTTCAGGGATAAAACATTTGTAGGAAGCGATTGTTAACATTCCGACCTTAGCTCAGTTGGTAGAGCGGAGGACTGTAGTTGGCGAATCACCATCAGATAATCCTTAGGTCGCTGGTTCGAATCCGGCAGGTCGGATTTTTTCCCCCATCGTTCACTCCTTTTTTTTCCTTCTCCCCTGTAAACTCCCCCGTGTTTTTTCCCCTAAGCTCTGTCACCGTTTTTTACATACCACTGTGCCGAGTGTGAACTGGGAACCAACTACTGAATCCTAGCTGATACTGACACTACAGAGAAGCAGAAATTCGGATCCTAAATTCTTGCATCTGATCAAATTCCATCATCTAATGGTATGTTCTCTTGATTCACTGCATTTTATACTCCCAACCAAAAAAAATAAATAAATCATCTCGTTTTGTTTGATTTTTCTTTCTTGCTTGGTGTTTTGAGCAAAAATGTTGGAATATTTTCTTGGGTGTTCTTTGTCTCTATCTCATGATTAGATCCCTGGTTCGAATTGGGCATGTGGGAATTTTTCTTTTTTCCTTTTTGAATGCGTAGGTTCTAGCAATTCCTGCTTCTCAACCTTGAATTTTAGTTTGGAGGCAACAAAACCCTATCTGGGAGCAAAGTTTGCGGATCCAATTTATCCTACCCCAGAACCCAACTCACATTTTGTAGGAAATTTGGCCTTGTTAGGAGAAATGGGTTTTGTGTTCATCATGGGTCTGGTGCAAATGTAGGAGTAAGGATGATTACCCTTTATAAGGAATATTTTGGGCATCTTTCCAACCACATCCACAACTTATAATTTTGTTATGTTGTCAATTTGTAGGGCATGCTTCCTCAATTTCTGCTGCCATTTTTGGCATTTGCTTATTGAATTTTTGGGTTCTGAATGTTTATATTTTCCTGTTTGTGTGTAGTTGGTTTGCTTATCAAAGTTTGGGCTTTGATTGTGTATGTTGTTTTTCTTAAACTCTCTTAGGATTGATTAGTATGCTAGATCACTGTTATCCCAATTTGGTATACATCCACAGTTTTCGGTTCCACTAGTAATTGGCATTTGTGCCGAAGATTGACTGATTGCATATGTTTTTCTCGAGGAACAGGCGAGCACAATGCGGTTATATTTGACTTGCATAAGGAACACTCTCGAGGCTGCTATGTGTCTACAGGTAATGTGAATGTTTTGATTTTTCACAAGGCATATTGGAGGATGTATGTGTGTGTGGGCACGCGCGCGTGTGCAGATGCATGATGACAGCTTTGTGTCCTACTTGATTTTGAGTCTTCTGAGAATCTTAGCTTCTTCTTTTTCTTTTTTTTTTAAAGTATCTCAAGGGGATTTTCTTTGATTGTAGAATTTTCCTTGTCAAGAAGTGGAGAGGCATAACAAACCAGAGGTGGAAATGAAGTAAGTGATTTGATTGGTCTCTGACGTTTGAGACATAATATTTCCTCTTGCTTAAAGGAATTTTGAGATTTCTGTGTTCCTAGTCCTCTCAAAAGATTATTGTTTTTCATTATTTTTGGTTGTTTATTTTGAATAAGGTTTTCCGAAAATCACACTGTTGCTGAACTGTTACATGTGAGTTCTGCTTATAAGAGTATGGTTTCCAGTACGTCAATGTTAGATGCTACTTGATTACTTTAGCCAAATGCTTTAGAAGCTTGCATGAAATTAGTTTCATTTATTTCCTTTTGTTCTTTTCAGGACAAGCTCTGAGCTTCTGCTGAATCCTGTAAGATTCCCACCATTTTGTAAGCTATGGCATTTTCTCGGTTAATCTTCTGGGTATTGATGCTGTTCAAAGTTTTTTTCTAATCTTTGATTGCGTGCTTCTATTGAACTCTCTTTGTTCTCTTTGATGATGTAGTCTTTTCAAGGTTCTGTTGACTGCCTTTCTTATGGGCAATCCATGCTTGGCAGCAATGTTTTTCTTGTTTTGTTGGCCCTGCTAGTTCTGGTAATGCATGCTATCTATAGTAGGAGTAGCTGCACATTTCTTGCAGAGGTCCTCCCAAGTCAGATGTACCTGCTGTGGTGGTGAACTTTTTTTGTTTGTGGACATGTATTTTTGCACACCTGGATTCTGGATAAAGTCAATGGACTAGTTCATGTCAAGAAGTAGCATCATCCTGGTGTGTACGAGCAGAAGAAATTGCATCATTCCCTGGGGTCCAAACTCCAAAAAATCTGATTCGGATACTGCTAAAGGAAGGTCTGGGGACATCTTATATAGGCAGCCCCCCTAATAGTCCTATTTGATAGTCTGTCCAAAGACCCACAAAGCACTTTCGAACATTAGGTTGATAAGAGTGAGTGGAGATGATTGATTACTTCATTCCTCAGAGGCTGTTGATTGTAGTTGGTCTTGAGTAGGATATGTATCCTCCTCAATGGCCATGTTTTGTGACACAATGGGAGACAAAAGTTGAGATTAATTGACGCAACTTGATTATATTTACAATCTTTTATGCCATAAATTTAGAGCAAGCCCCACTTTATTTCTTGTTTGGGGGTTGATTTTCCTTTTGGGCCCTGCATAGAATCTTAGAATAAACACAGATGATGCCAGTGACAACATAAGATCTATTCTTGTGCAATCGTTGCCTGATGTGAGCTTTTCCGACTTGATTTCTATGAGATGCACAAAATGAAGTGAGATAAAAGGGGCCAGGGACTGTCTTTTCCGTAGGGGCAATGGGGTTCCCTGTTGATCTTAGGTCAGAGTGGGTTTTTGTTTTAATAAAGACAAGAAAAGAAAAAAAATTGAAACTGGGAAGAGAGCCATAGTGGAAAAATCAGAACTTTTGGGGGCTATTGATTGCATTGACCTGGGGTCTGTCCATATCTTAAATTATGGGGGTTGCGGTTTGATTTGTGCCTAAATGTCTGTGATCCTTCTTCCTAATATGATAAGGATTCTGCTAAAGTTGAGAGTCCCCTTGATCAAGATCTAGCAAGATCATCCTAAACGGGCTAGGAAAGTGGTATGACGTGTTTCCAGCCTGTACACTCTGATTGAGAGCTGTTGAGTTAAGCTGATTGTGGGCATCTCAAGAGCTTAGCCTGTCTTTTGTCTCTGACAATAAGGAGTGTGGGCCCATTCCTTGTCTGGGAAGTGCTCTCGGTGCACTATAATAGGCGAGGCCCATTCTTGGCGTGTCAAATCCGTTTATGGCCTGTTCGTTTGAGCATTTCCCCTACCGCAACTGCTTTCAAGTGCTCTCAAGCACTTCCAACTGCTAACCACTAATCCCAGCCGCTCCTAACTGCTCTCAACCGCTTCCAAGTTCCAACTGTTCTCACCCTCTCCCAACTGCTTCCAACCGCTCGCAATTGCTCACTTTATTTTACAAACACTAATCCAACTGCCTCCCAGTTGCTTACAAGTCATAACTGCTCCTAACTGGTCACAACTGCTAACTACTAATCACAAACACTCTCAACCGCTCAGAACCGCTCCCAATTGCTAACCACTCCTCGTAACCGCTGAAACGAACATACCCTTAGTAGAAGAATTTGCTGAATATTGTTATAAGTTACTCTTTTCTGCTTGTTGCCCCTTCATTTTCTAGGCAGTGATGTTTTCTATTGTTGTGGGTGGTTGTGATCTTAACTCGTAAGTATTCTATAGTTTGTAAAAAGTTTGTTCTTCTTTTACGCTTCATCTTGGTTTTTTTTCTGATTCTGTTGGATGGAATCATGGTTGAGTACGTGGATTGCCAGATGTTTCATTCACCACTTCTTCTGCATTCCTTAAGTAATCATGTCGCCAAAAATGTATTTGCAGATTTTAATTTGTCGAAATGAGGCTGAAAAGTGCTTGATAGAAACGTCTATCAATTCCTTGCGAATCAGCCTGAAGGTAAAGCTATTTTCGTGTTAATGGCTTTTGACCGGTCTTCGGCATGAAGTTCTCCCATAAACCTCAGCTGCTGTATTTGGTAATTTTCCTCATATTATGGTGCATCATGTTTTGCAGGTAAAACAGACTGACGAACTTGAGAATATATTGACAAAGAAGTTTCTTAGATTTTTGTCCATGAGGGCTGAAGCATTTCAGGTCTTGAGGCGAAAGCCCATACAGGTACTCATGGCTTCACTCAGTTAATAGATTTAACCACAGTGAAGTTCCCACCAAAAGGACCCATCAATAAAGAGGTAGGGGGGGGGGGGGGGTGGATAATTGAAGAGATAAGTAGCTGCTGATTGATATTCGTTTTAGAGCATGAATGAACAACCCCCCCCCCCCCAAAAAAAAGAAAAGAAAAAGAAAAAGAGAAGGCTGTTCTGAGTTCAGAAGCTGATTTTTGTTACTTTTGTTTTGCAGGGATATGACATTAGCTTTCTTATCACCAACTTTCACTGTGAGGAGATGCAAAAACAAAGGCTTATAGATTTTATTGTGCAGTTCATGGAGGTAAGACCAATTTTCTCTCTGCTTTGCTTTCAAGTTAGTGCTGCTTCTATCAAATGATAGATCAAGCAAATTGTTCTGGGTTGTGCCTTATTTGCCGTAGAGTCTGTTTGTTGCAGCTTTGCTTCTTCATTTAGCATTTTGAATTCGTCAATTCACTTTATTGTTGCCATTTCTTTTGTTCCCCATGTTTTTCTTACTATATATATTTTTTTGGTTGCGGGGGGGGGGGGGGGCGGTAGAAGAGTTTGTACCAAAGGTTGATATAGGCAGGATTTGGATCTAGGTATTTGTTGCTCACTGTTGAGAATTACCCAGTAAAGGTGGCGAAGACCAAGCCATAATATCATTTTTGAATGCTTGAGAACTAAACTGAACTTAAATCAACTCTCTTATGTCTTATCAAGTGTACTGTACCTACTTGAGCACTGGGCCGGATTGTACAACGAACAATGTAGCCATATTTAGACACTTGTCATTGTTAGTCCCCCCCCCCCTGAAGTCATTCCTTTTGTCTCGGTACAACTGTGAAGCTTTTGCGGTGCTAGCTTCAGCTTTTAGTTCAAATGATTGGAGAAATCTGAGACTCCATATGGAGCACAGAAGCAGACACGCACATACTGTGCTACCTTTCTTAGTAATGAGGTACTAGTTCAGTACTACCAACTCCAATTACTTGGTTCTGACTTCTGCGTCATGTTCCCTGCTTTCAAGTAGGAGCATTGTTATGGACTTATGGTGACTGGGGTGCAGCTTTGAGGGGACCCACCATTTCTGTCCCTGCATGCTTGTCCACTGGAGGCACACATTTATGATGGTTGCCATGTGCATGGGATTGGATGTTCAGTTTTTAGACAGCTAAAAGAGCATCGAAGGGCAAGTTCTCGCAGTTTTCGATTGCATAGGAGTAAGGCAAAACATGTTGGCGAACTGTCTCTACCGTCCGGTGTGGGATTAATTGACTAGATACCTGCGAACCATGGTCTTTCATAGAAACATGCCGAAGTTCTAAATAGTTTGCATTTGTCAAATTTAGGCCCGAACGTGGAGGATATCTCATGTAGGGGTGAGGTTGTTTAAATCTGACCTCCCTACTCTCCCACTTTGTGCGAGACATCGGGGGCGTTGGGTTATGGGCATACATGGCTTGGTTTAATCATGTATATCCTATGCTTTATCCTAAGCTTGGATGTATGTCCTATTGCATCATTAATAGAGCATTATACTAGGACTGAATCCCATAACTTTGTCGAGGAAGCTAATGTCGAATGTTTCTATTGCAGGACATCGATAAAGAGATCCGTGAATTGAAACTGTCAGTGAACACCCGTGGGAGGCTCGTGGCCACAGAGTTCTTAAAGCAATTTCTATGATGAAAGCGAATGGGAGTTTGAGAGTAAAGACCGCTCCAGCTTCATTGATTGTTGATGATCATTCTCATTCCTCGTAACTCACATGATTCGACTTTGATCCCTCCCTGTTTACTTGTCTGAAATGGTGCAGAGGCCAGTGTCTCTTCCTGTTTTAAGTGAACCAATGAAATACATGGACTGTAGAATATGAATGAAATTGAAATATGTTAGTGAATGTAATGTACATTGTTATTTGAATCGAACATGAAGCTTAATGTGTGAATTACAATCTCCCTTTGTACCTCAACACAACTGATCTCTTACATGCATACCTTAGAAATAGTATAATGGGCTGCACACAATTACGCACAGTAGTGAATGCCTAAATGGTCACTCAGGCGATGGCCTTCTTGGCTTAATTCTTCTGTGACACCTCTATTTTTCATTTTAATTAAGCTTATCAGGTATATTTTTGTTACCGTAAGTTTGTGATGACATTGCTAAAATACATAGTAGTAATGTAGACATTTGGTCATATTTTCTTGTTATTGAGATCTTTTACATCCTCGTTGTAACTCACATTTTCTTGGTCATATTAATATTATTAATATTTTGCTTTTATGTAGTTTTATATCAAGTGGTGGTTTACAATTTAGAGAATTCTTAGTTTGAGTTTCAAAAATTGGAACTTAGGCTTGCCACATTAGCAAATGTTTTACTTTTATAGAACCTACATTCTATAATTTTTTCAACCAATGGAACTTATTCCTAGATAATTAAATTAAATATTTGTCATAGAGTTCACTTCATGTATACAATTTGTTCTCTTAATCAGATAAATAATATCTTTAAGGAAAGACAAAAAATACTCAAAAAGACAAACAAAAAATGGAATGAGGGAAGGGATGGTACCTCATTCTGCCTCACGTGCCTCTTTGCATGTCCATGTGGCTGCAAGTATTGAGTTCCATTTCTTTGGAAATGCTGAATCCCACAATTGGAACTCATTGCAGTGGCTGGGAATCGCATTATACACTTAGCTGTTATTTGAGTACATGGTTATACAAATTGCCTTTGTGTTCTTGATATTTTAGCATTATGGCAAGTAATTACTAGAAAAAGAAAGATATTAGTCATCTTGTAAGTTGTAACTTACGTGATGTTGTACTTAGTTATGATTTGAAATCCATTTTCATATGTGATAAGTGACTCCTATACCATTCAATATGCCAAGGATGCTTGTTTAATGGCTTGATTATGGAAGACGACTATATGCAATTTATTCAGAAGCTCAAAACCTTTAAAATAATTTCGTGACTCTACTAGTTTGTAATACTGTTGCTATTATTGAATTTTTTGTTATCTATATTGGTCTTCCGTTAGGAGGGTGGAGTAAAGTTGCTCATAAGTTAATTCATTGGCAATCAATGTCGTCTGATTTTGATATGAGATTATGGGTAGTTCTAATTTAATATAAGCCCCCTCCTTTTCATTTTAAAAAAATGACTACTTGTACCAAAAAAAAAAAGGAAAAAAGAATAGGGAAGAAACGACGCAGTTTTACTCAACCGTTTCGCGGCACGCAATGACCTAAAGAAAGCAATGTATTTTCCCGCGCCCATGGGGCATTTCACCATCCAAAATTCCAACACTCAACTACCCCCCCCCCCTCTTCTGTCGCTCTCTCCTGCTCAGTACGGACTGAGAAAATTCAATCTTCCTTACTGAAATCTCCATGGGTTCAATCTCTAGAACAGCCGTTATCAATGGCGGAGGACAAGATTCAGCCATGGATCTGGACGGTGAACATCTAATCGAACCAGTGAAGGAGCAGAAGCAGGATGCATTCCTCAAATTCATCGATTACGCGAGGTCAATTCTCTCTCCTGCAGATGACGAAGATTCTGAGGAGAGAGAAACACAAGGACCTGGATGGAGTTGGATTGCTTCTCGTGTTCTTAAGACTTGCATTTCTTACTCCAGTGGCGTCACCGCCGCCATTTTGCTCTCTGAACTATCTCAGGTTCGTTTTTAGGGTTTTATCTTGACCAAAATTTTCCATATCCTAGGGTTTTATTCGATTATAGTATGATTTTATTTTCCAGGTATCGCCATATGGGCTACATTTATAGATTTTTCTTTTTTTGCGTTAAATAACTGTGAGTTTATTCGGCAATGTTTGTTCATATTGGCAGAGAAAAGGTGTCATTGTAATTTCATTGTAAATAATGCTTCACTACAGTTCTTTTTAGTGCTAGCAGTCATAATTAGGTTTCGCCATGGTCGATTTTGCTGGATAAAAAGAATTAAGTTTAAAGGATTGATCGGTAGAAACTTCTGGTTTTGGTTGAATTGGATTATGCAGGCTTGGAATGAACAGCGGAAAACTAGTGCACCGAAGAAAAGGCCGGACTGTATTAATCAGTTGAAGAGAAACCACAGGAGAGCTAAGCTGCCTAATACTGTGACAATTGATACGATATATGAAAAGAATTTTTTGTCTCTGAATAGTGTGTTGGAGGCTGTTGTCGTTGATGTCTCTGTTCTGAAAGGTAAGTGGCTCAGTTCATCACACTGTTTGGTGACTACTATAGTTGCGTGAAACAATGGTTAATAATTTAAATAACCAAGTTGGTAATCATGTTACGGTTTCCATCTGATTTTAGGGACAAACATTTACATGCTTACTTTGGGCGATTTCTGGAGCTCAAATACTATTGATCTTTATCTCCATAGAAGGTAAATTTTGGCATATATTGACTATCGGACATCCTTTTCTTGCAATTGTTTTCTTTTCCTTTTTTGAGGGAATTTCTACCTGTTGTACATAGGTCTTTATTCCTTGACATGATATGATGCGGGCTTTAATCTTTCCGTGTTTGTCTGTTGGAAAAGAAAAAAAAAACAAGGGGGGGCGGTGATATGATGTGCAGGATCTTAGCAGAGTATGATGGTGGCCAAATCTTTGATTTGAGATGTTGGTGAAAACCAGCCATGCCACATCCTTGATAATGGCAAATATATAGAGTCCACAATTTGTGCAATTCCTTGTAAACCCATAATTATGCTTTTGCATTTCTGTGGATTTAATTTTTTTTTTTTTTACCGTGAGAGTTTGAGAATTCCCCAAGTCAACTTGTCTAAATCGTGGAGATTCATGAGCTTTAGTTAAAACATATTGCAGATATTATAGTCTGGCATCTGACAATGGGATTTTGAAAAAAGGAAGGGAAGTCTTTCTCACAGGTTGCTATCTTCGATCTGCCAGTGAAGGATCTGGCTATCTACGACTACTGCCAACCGAATACTTTGTGATACTATTGGATGAGGTAACTCTTTGTGCTTTCTCTGGTCTTGTTTAATTCCCTTCAGATTTTCACAAGCTGTGATTTGTCAATCTTCAAATCTGATTACTAGGTGCTGGATTTTTAGAGCAACAAAGCATTTTTACACGGTGAAGTCAGATTTGATAAAGCAACATCTTCTTTTAAATGAGTGGAGTGTGTGCGTGATGCTACTATATCAAAATGGTAGCCTCCTATCATACATTTTCAGTATTTAACAGGCTCATTTTCCCTTGCACAGAGTGTCGTCCATCCTATCCCCAAACCAATCAACCATCCTTAGAAGAAGAAAAGCTAGATTTCTTCTTGAAATCAGTTAGAAGGATGTACATTTATGTTCTTTCACCATTGTTTACATCTTGCGTATTTTTTCAAAGTTATCTTAAATACTATACATTCCATACATTGCTTTCTTCTGAACGCCCCCCACCCACAGCGGGCCAATTATTATTGTTACTTTAAAGAAACCGCAAGCAACTTTCTTGACTTGTGTGAGCAGAAATAAATTGTGTCAATTCTACACAATGAATAATGTGAGAAAGCTTCCCTAGCCCTTGGATTGAAAGCAGAAATGGATTTAGTTCTGGTTTACTGCTATGTCAATGTGACATGGACTCTTGAGATTTGAGGTCGGATGAATATCCACAATTATGAGTCCTTTCTGCAATGATATAAACAAGGGACATTGAGGCAGGATAAAAACTTTATACAAGTTGCAAAACTTGGTAGATCCATGAGTAAAGCCTAAGTCGAGACTCGGGAGTGAGGAAGCATGTCTTTTTAGTTAGAACTGTACCTCTATGATTATGCTCTGGTGTACTACTTGCACTGTGTCCGCCCACTTGAAATTTTTGTATGTGTGTCTTTCCGTCATTAAAATAAAGTGGTATTTCTTCCTAAAACAAGTTACACGCATTGTAGGACCAAGATGATGATGTCATGCTGCTAGCAGCTCAATTTTGTTCAGACTCTTTTTCTTCTGTTTCTCATGATGCTACAAATACAGAGGTCGTTTATTCATTATATGCAAGGTAAAACAATGCTTCTTTGATTTTGGAAACATAGATCAAGTTACATCCGTTTGTGAAAAGGAAGACTTCCAACTATCGGCAAAATTTCCGATTGATTCATTTGACATTTAGGAAAACTGAGCAGTCAGTAATTATGTTCATTTTCTTTAGTTGCGGTTCTTTAGTATGCAGTAATCCCGTGGATATGGTCTATCCTAACAACTAGCGGTTTCTGTCCTTATCCCCCCAAAAAATAAAAGAGAAAAAGAGCGAAGTTTCTGGGCATGGAAGCATTTGTATGTCTCACTACTCATATATGACAATAGACTTAAGCTGTAGCGATTTTTGTTAGTATGTCAAAATCTCTCCTTCTGATGACTGACATTAATGTCCCTTTGTTTGGTTCCATTTTGAAATGCTATATGCATTCAGAATTAAGTCCATAGGACCTTTGGAAATTCTGGATAATCATGGTGGTGTTCAGAGGAGGCAAATCGGGTTGGTTGATAATGATGGTACTGAGATGTATTTCCTCCTATGGGGAGAGCAAGTCGTGCTAGCTAATCTCTTTAGGTAAGTCTTTATCAGTGTCACTTCCAGGCTTCTGACATAAACATCTCCTACTGTTATCAACAATTTCACAATATTGTCCAGCTTGGGAAGCATGCTTGCAATCTATAGACCATTCATCTCAAGTTCCTTCACGAGTGGTATTGAGACATGTGGAGGTTGTTGCCTTGAATATGGCAGTCAAACTCAGTTATATTTGGTTCCATTTGTTCAGCAAGGAGAACAAGTAAGTCTTTTCTTTTCGGACCATAGCATTTTCAGAACACAAATATTAATTGACTTTTGAATCAGGTATGTGTAGCACTGACACCAGTTCGAATGCAAGGATCAAGGCTTCCAACAACTTCATATCCAACTCAAGGTCCTAAGGTCTCACAAATGACTTTGCCATGTGATTTCCGAGGCTCTGTTGATTTTAGTAATTATCCTTTTCAGGTAATCTGGTTCTTATTCTGGAGTTTTTGAAGTCTCAAAACTATGTGAATTTGTTACTTCTTTGGGAAGACAGCAAGTGCATCTTTCCCTGGCAAATTTCAGCTTCATGAGTATTTTACCTGTATTATGGCAAGATTGTTACATAAACCACTACCCTCTTCTAGACACACCTACCCATGATGCACCTGCTGTCCATCATTGTATTCTTTATCAGCTCGGGAGGTGTTAGATTTATCTTTCTCTTGGTGAGGGACCTCCAAAATTGCTATGACCTGTCCCAAACTCCCAATAGATCATTGTTTTGCTGATCTGCTCTTCCTATCTGTGAATTATATTTGCAAGAATGCTTGTTTTCTTCACCACTCTTATTAATGCTTGTTTCGTCACCATTCTTATTAGACTTGCTTAAACTTCACCAATGTCTTACTTGTTCAGAGTCTTGCAGTCTGTAATAGTTGATCTACATGACAAGATGACTGGCGTCTGCATCTATGGTGTTGTCACGGATATGTTTCACGAAAAAGATACCGAAAAGTCTGTCTTCAATTTGAGAATCCAAGATGCAACTGGAACAATTTGGGCCAAGCTGCATTTTTCTGAATCTTGGTATTTTTCAATTGACTTGCTGAGTTGTCATTAGCAAAGAAAGAACATTTGCTCAGCTTGGGGAGGATCAACCCTTTTGATGCTCACCATGTGCCTTTGTCATATTCTTTCAGGTCACTGGGAAGGTTAAGCCTTGGTCACACTGTATACATTTCTGGTTTGACATGCACCATGACAAAAGAAAGGCAGTGAGTAGTACTTTCATTTCCTTGATATTGCAATACATGCATAATTCGACCAGCTCTGGTGTCTAGGGGTTATGACTTGGTGAATTTTATTGTGTGCTTTAGAAATCCTTTTTTTGTTTTACTTTGACAATGTCCCAATTGTTCTTGGCAGCCTAGAATCACAGTGGTTCGAGGATGATCTTGGAACTTCTTTTGTCAATCTTAGTTGCTTGCCAGCAATTCTGAACTCATATTGTCTCCACAACCAATCCTACCTTGCAGATTTATCAAGGCAGCGCACTGGCATACATGTATGATTTTCTCAGTTGAAGTTCTTCATGTGGTCTAGTTGGTTATGCACTTTGCTTAGTGATTGATTGGTATCCGTCACTTAATAGAAAGCTGTTCCCACAAGTAAAAGCCAAACTGATGATTGTGTGTGATATGGCTGTGTCTTAATTATGTTGAATTTTGTTTTCTTGTTACAACTTGGAACTTGTGTTTGACTGTGAATTTGTTGTGAATACATATTTGTAGAAAATCCTATACCTCACAGTCACATATGGTTCCATGAATTCTGATTTCTCAACATGAGCTGTTTCCTCCTGCTTTGAACTATAGGCATTTATTTCTAGTGGTCCTTATTTCTCTTTTTTGTGACTAAAATTGAGCAGATTTGTAGGGTGTGGCTCGACCAAATTGAGCATTGCCATGTTAACACAAGATTAGCACATGCTGCTTGCGGTCATTTTGTCAAAACAACACCATCAGGTTCTGTTGAATGCAAATTCTGCTGCTGTAGCTGTGAGACTAAAACTAGGCGTGCCTTCCATCTGAAAATTACTGTGGCAGATGAAAGTGGCAAAGTCTTTGCATGGTGTACTGGTCAAACTGCCATGGAATTGCTGCAAATATCCCCTGATGAATTCTATGAATTACCTGAGGTAATTTTCATGATCTTGTTGTCTGCTAAACATAATTGTGATTTGAATTCATGATGCTGTTGCTCGCATAGGAAATGGATAAAAACTTCTCATTAGAGGTCCCAAAATTCACAGGTTATTAATTGGGTTGAATAACTTGGAAGTCAAATGTTCTAGTAACAGAACCCCAGTCATTTGAACAACTCATTCATTAGATTTCATCAAGCCCTAGTTTAATAATTGAATACCATGCTTACAAGGTAATTAAACCATATTGACCGATTCTCTTTGGCATTTTGGCATCAGGAAGAGCAAGTGATATACCCATGTTCTCTCGAAAACGAGAGATACATGGTTGCAATTGTGAACTGTGGACAACAGGACACCATTTTCGAAGAATGCGTGACCATGGAAAACGATATGGTCCCATGGGAGATCACTCGAGCTCTTAAGTTATAAATATTTCTAATCTTTTGAATAAGAGATGGATGACATACTGCTGTATATTAGTCGGGAAAAAGCACTTAAAAGTGATTAGTTCAGGGTTGAATTCCATTTGTTTGAGAGTTCTGTTATGGTGCCCCCCCCCCCCGGGTCCCCGGGGAAATCAGTAGAAAGTTGGAAAGTCCATAAAAATTTGCAATCATGAAAAACTTGAAGAAATTTCAAATTTCTTAAGATACAATTAAATATATAATGTGTAATAACACGTAAAAGTTTAAAATAACATGAATTCAAAATTAGAAGACATCGCAGAATTGATACTCGATTATTCAGGATTAGAATAGCCTCCATTTCATCATCTGAACATAAACTGACTTAAATGACTTGTTTGCTAGAACTGTAGCATCTGATAGGAATCCCGAATCATCAAGCAAATATGATGTTTTCATATGCATGCATTTACTAGCTGCATAAAAATTGCGAGATCCTAAGATGGCTAGCTCTACTAGTGTGCTACCAGTAGCCAATTCCAGATCTTCACCTGAAAATCAGAATGCTTTTTGTAGCTAGAAATGTCATCGTTGTTTGCATCAGATAAATTCAAAGTAGAAAACGAAGGAATAGTATAACATATGGTATGTCAATGATCCTATCTCTTTACACATAGGCTGAGCCAAGTTCAACCTACCCTAGGACCAGCTAAACCAATCCACAGGGTCAGTGCTCTACTGCGCATTACTGCTTGTCAACCTAGGAGAGAGAACATGGGTGATAGGAGAAGCTCTGCTCCTCATGGAAATGGATGATTCTGTATATTTGTGATTAACATTGCCTCCTGGATACTGTAAAAGGCAAGTTGAGAAGAATTGGCCATTAAAATTCGGTACGGTGGTATAGACTACTGTTTGTTTATGAACAAGTCAATATCGAATATCGACCAATAGTGGTCAGTCCCAATATGTATCGTATAATATCAACCTATTCTGGCCAAATACCACCTAATATATCTTATTTTGAAATTTGTGAAATTTTTTTAATTTAAAATGATACGAACCGATTGATATAATAGCACACAAGACATCTCGTTCTAATGAAAAAACAATAGAACTACCAGTATCTATAACCTTGACCTGCCTCAAACAACTTCGACAATTAAAATAAAATAAAAAGTAAATTTTTTTTTTTGCAATTTTTTTTTCCTTGTGTGACATATGGGCACAAAATTTTTTTAATGTGGGTGAGGAAAAGTAGTTATATATCCTTAAAGTTTAAGGTCATCAACGTGAATCCCAGCAAGGCACAGAATGTCAAAGGTTGGAATTGGTGTTATGCCGTTCTCATGGCCACTACCTCAAGCAATAAAAAGCACACATTTATGGATTTTTATTTTATTTTTTCGGTGTTAAGGAAAGTTTTTGTTTATGAGAAGAGTCTTTGATTCAGTTGACATTTATATCACTAATTAATAGTACCATATCCGAATTTTTTTAATCTCACTATATCTTATCGAAATTATGGGATGATTAACAAGTCCCTATAACCTTAAACTTATTCAATGCACCGAGTTAACAAGCCCCTATAGCCTTAAATTTTGTGCCCAAAAAATATGTTGCCTAGACTTGCAGTGTAAGTGCATAACAATGTCTCCAAAACAGAAAAACGAGACGGGGAGAGGGAGAGGGAGAGCGGGAGGGAGGCTTTTAATGAATTCGAATTCCATAATTTCTTCGTCTTGCTACTTTCTTTGTGTACAAGTTGTTGACAAATCCGATGTACAGTGACTTAACATGAAAAATCGAACCCCTAAACATACGTTTATCATGCACGATAAAAGAACATTAAAAATGCCACTAAAATTACTTACTCCCTGCCTAAGATTCATGCCTCTCATGACGGAAAAATAAAAAAAGTATAACAGCCAATGCTCCAAGCAACATGAACACAACAAACAAGAGAACCGACGTAGTTTGGCACATCCCATTTTCCCTTGTTATCAGCCTACTCTTTCTCTTCAATTTGTAAAACCAAAATTCCCACATTGTTCTTCTGTACTTGGAAAGTTCTTCCCACATTCCTTCATAGTAAAACTTGTCCAAATCCACATCATCGCACAAATTCTTGAATAGATTAACCACTTCTTTCTTGTTCTTCACAGAGTCGAGTAAAATCCTTTGTTGATAAAATAGCCTCACATCTTTTTCAGAATGCAATAGGCCTCGCATTAGGCATGCATAAGAAGTAACATACTTCATTTTCTCACCGTAGCAATGCTCCAATGCAATCATATTCCTCAACACTGTTTCCATGTGTTTATGGTCGTGAATCCTCAAGCTTGGGATGAGTAGTTTTCCTTCAACAAATATCACATCCAAAATGCTCTCTGCGTCTGCGCTCTTTACCTTTTCAACTTAGACAGAGAATTACGTCAATTAATAAGTAGCCATACATTATATGTAAATGTTTATTTCAAATTTCTATACATTGATTCAACCTGAATCGACTACATGTTGAGTAATCGGATGCATTTTGGAAATAACTTACTTATTTCTGATACACATCAAGTTTTCCGAATCTAATGCTATAAAGGGAAAGACAAATTGTGCGAAAATTTTGATGAGGAATGTGCATATATAAAACTAGTTAACTTACCTTGATTCCTGATTCTTGAACCTTTGAAGCACTCTTGATATTTCTTCCCAAACTCGAGTCACTAACCAAAGGAACCTTATGAAAAGTAGGAAGATAACACTTCCATATCAAATCAAGCAAATGGTTGCTGCCATCAAAGTTGTATTTTTCATGGAGTTCATGTATGTCTCCAAGAATCGTGTTCTTGAAAAACTTAAAGCTAAGCTCGGAAATTGACTTGTCACATTGCTTAGGAAGTGGTACGCGGCTGAAAATCCTACGTAGGACGAAAAAAGGAAGTTGGTTCTCGAGCAAAATCAAATCATTTGCCACACTATGAAACTTTTCCCGTGATTTGAACAATGTGTCATCTCTCGTCCTTAATCCCCTAACATAATACCTCAAGAACAGCTCAATAATGAAGGCGCCATCAAGAAGAATCATAGTTATGAACTTATCACTTGGAATATGAGATAAATCCTCTTCATAACATGCCCTAATCTTAGGCTCCAACACCTTCAAGGCTTGAATACATGACTCTAAAGTAGTGTCTAAAGCGAGGTTTCTATTTAGGAGGGAATGCAAGTACTTCCATTTGTGATTTTCCATGTGTTGTAAATGGTGTTTGCCATGGTGCATAGGACCAATTGAGACCAAAGCGGGTTCATATGCATCTTCTTTTTGGCTACGAAACTTGGGTGGGACATGAAAGATGCAACATGGAAAAGAAATGTCCTCCAATTCTTTCCTTAGGTATAAAGTTATGGGGTTCTCTTGGGTTGGTTCTAATTGTGTGATTTCAAGTGTAATATGACCTTTACTTTCTCTCCCCTCTGGATGACTATCTTCTTCCATGTCTTCTTTCTTGCCACTAAAGGAAGCCCTGTGAAATTCAATTCATCATCATGTGTCAATACATGAGTAAATGCAATTGTTACAACGGAGATTAGAATTTAGGCTCTCATATAGGTCGACTATTAGCTTATATTCATATCTCAGAGTGTCGCCTAAGATATGAAGGAAGGTCATATTTAATAGTCTGAACTCAAACTACAAATAAGTTGTTCTCGGTAACTCCAAACATGCTTTATTTAATTGCCTATTTCCCCATTAGGAAACAAACAAGTTAAAAAAGAATTTGTCAGGTATTTTCCATAACCCATTACAACCTAACATGAAAAGGTGTTGCGTTGCGCGATTTTCTCGACTGTCCAAAAATGAACACTTTACCCCCCCCCCAAACAAAAAAACCAAAAAAGGGGGGGCATATGAGAGGAGAAATGCAAAAGGAAATCAAGCAAAACTAACCTGAATATGTTGTTTCCTTTGTGTACAAACAAGTACCCTAAATTAAGTACATCAACACCAAATAAAAAGCACAAGAGTCAAATTTTTATATAATCAAGAGGAAAATAGAATCTCAAGGTGACTTGATTGGATGAAAGAAGCAAGAATATTAAGTCAAATCAAGCACAACCAAAGACTATTGTGCAAGCAATATAATGGCAGCCTTTTGTGTCTAAATGATATCATTTGCTTACGTGAAATACAATTCAAGAACCCCATTGCTGTAAACTCCCTAGATGGAGCATGAATCACATGAATCATGAATCATGATTGTAAAAAAAAGGAAAAAGATTATATGGAGTTTGGACATAAGAGAATACCTACATAGGAAGATAAGGAAAGTTGTCTAATTATGTTATGTATCCTTATTAGGTCCAAATTGGGGGTAATCTTATAAATTAAATATTGCCCTTTTTCTAGTTTTGAATTTTTCTAATTTAGATGTCAAACATTTTGCATCATGCTTACCCCGACCCCCCAATAAAAGTAAAGATTTAATATGGAGGAGAAAGGAAGACTGATGAACAAAAAAAGAAAGAGATAATTAGAAAAGCACTAATGGATGACGTTGGAGTCTCAAGCTATTTTATGTAACAATTTCATATGCTAGTTCGCTAATAAGTAGACCTGGCAAAATTGACTCAATACCCGAAATTCGAACTGAACAATCTGAACATATATTCGCCACAACACTCAAAATAGTTCCACTCAAAAGAGGACCTCAAACCCAAATATTTGAACCAAGTCAAACCCAATGCCAAAATTTTGTACAAAATACGACCGGATTCAAATGTGACCTATACTTAAATCGAATGACTCGTTTATCAGTCTCATTGATAAGAGTGTGTGCGCATGCATGGATATATACAAAATTTACCCTATAGATTTTCTTCATTAGGAGGAAGTGGATAAGTGGAGCCCCTAATGGGCTCTATGCAAGGCCTACCAAAGTGGCTGTGGGCTTGGACTGTGAGTAATTTCTTTATAATTGGGCTTGTGGCCCCTGGACCTGGGTAGGTGGTGGAGCCCCTTGAGAAAAGAGTACTTCTACCTACTAAATGCCTAAATGGCAACGTGACCTTCAGAATTGGATTGTAACAAGGTTGCAACTTTGTTACCCAAAATACATGTGTTTACCCTTTTGACCCTCAAAACGAGACATATTTACAAAGAAAGAATTATGTTATGCTCAATAGAACTAACATAAATTACACAATTGATCAACATCAAGTTTTATTATACCTTTTTTTTTGAAAAGGAATATGCTGACATATTTAGAGGAGCTAAATTGTCAAAATGAGAAATTTATTTTAGAAAAGAAACATATTAGCATCCTCGCTGAAACTATATCTATTCTCAACTATTTCGACCCTACGCTAATAGTCATCAAATGTTTATGTAATATAATGTTATCACACAATAATATATCATATATCCCTTTACTTATATGTAAGAAATATTTGTTAGTTGAGATGATAAAATCCATATATTTTTGTAACAAAGATTTATATCGAAATCTTGCCTATTTTGTCTCCATTATACCAAAAAAAAATAAAAAAAATACCTTTCCTCTATCAAATAATACGATCACATGTCTATGGCGGTAATGTATATTATACACCTAAAAGTATGTACTCCTACCTGTCACGTATATATATTTTTTCAACGTATATTTAGTATATAGATCATTTTTAATATATAACGCTGATAGGACTTATAAAAGTATGTACTCCTAAAAATACAATATAGGTTTTAGTCTATGGCTACCATATTTTGCCCTATATAGAAGTCAATCTACATATTAGTGGATATAAGAACAACCAATAATTAGCACCTAACCAAGCAAAGTAAGACAGCCCCTGGTTTTGAGGAGAGAGAAAGGAAGGGGTGCAAGGAAGAAGAGAGAGATGGGAGAGGAAACAGTAGCAGAGGATTGTTTTATGGTGTAGACTTGGACTAGTAGCCATCCATTCATAGTTGATGTGGTCCCTTCCCTTAATTCCTATCGCATAAAAATCACAACGTGCATTTCTTCCTGGTAATTCTCTTATATAACAGCTGTCAATTAATCTAATTGATAAAGTCTCTTTACATCAAAAAAGCAATTCTCTCTCATATAAATTACGTTACATAAATTACATTTATAAACTCGTATTACATTTTATCATAATTTTTTTACATTTTCTAAAACCAATGTCCCATTTTCATGATCTCCTTCATGAACACACCACATCATTATGTCTAGACTTGAGACTGTCTAACCCGACATGATAACCCGAGAAAATTACTGAGAGAAACCCGAACGTAACACGAACTGAACCAATTTCGATCTAAAATTATTTTTTAATTTTAAATAAATATAAACTATTTACAATACAAATATAAATTAATTTATTTATTAAATAAATCAATTCAAATCGACCTATTATCTAACTCTGATTATGTCTACAGACTCGGCCTATTTTTCATGGGCACCTCTCTCATATATAAAAATAAGAAGGCGCAACTTGGACAAAGAGGGAGGGGAGCACCAATAATGATTCATTCCTGTGCTTATTAATAATTATCCATTTCTTCTGATCTGACAACTCTCTCTGTCCTCCCGATCACACCGACCGATCAAATCAACAATGGCGGAGGAAGGATCAGGCTCAGGATGTGAAGGAAGGAGAGTGGGAGTGGCTGTGGATTTCTCTCCGTGCAGTAGGAAAGCTTTGAAATGGGCCATGGACAACCTCCTTCGCAAGGGAGATCATCTCATCCTCATCACCGTCCGCCACGAAGGCGAGTACGAATCTGGCGAAGTTCAGCTTTGGGAGGACACCGGCTCTCGTATACTCTCTCTCTCTCTCTCTCTCTCTCTCTCTCGGTCTCTCCATTTTCCGTGCTCTTATTTTTCGGCTTGATTGCTCAGCGCTAATTATCTGCAGTGAATTTAAAGTTTGATTTGGTCTAAAGTCGCTTTTCTCCTATGATTGGGGATCTGATAATCAGTCTGCAATCCTTAGCGTTATTTATGCGCACATTTTGAATTTAGCAAGCATAATCGGATTTTTTGACTAGTTCAAACTTGTAGTTCACCTCAACAAAGAGAAACAACATCATCTTTGAATAGGGCTAATTCAATCATCACGAGAGGTTTGTGTGGATGAATATGATCGAAGGTAGTGGCAGTTTGGGTTGAAGATTGGCATGAGGAAGTTCCTCATGGCCATGATGAGTGATGACCTAAGGGGGCTGAATCATTGTGAATTACTAAAAAAAAGAATTTCTAAAAAAATTTTAGGAAAACAGAGAGAGGGGGTTGGACGGATCCATTACCAACCAACTGGACCTAGATCTCTGGTTTTGCTGTCTTCTGTATTTTTGCTGCTTATTGTGTGTCCTCCGCCTTGTATGACTGTATCTACTTTATAAGATAAGACTGCCCGCATTTGAATATTCCCAAATTTTGTTTCGGTCGAATTGACATTGAATTGCTGTCGATGCCATGGGCAAAAGGAAGTGTACAACACAGCCAAGATGAGTTTAGTTGTCTAGCTTCACTTTTCCATTGAACGTTTACCCCTCATACTCACATACATAATAGCCTATTTTTGAACAGAGATAATAGAAATGAAGATAGCCCCCCTGATGGAACAGTTAAACTTCAGTTATATGCATGGACATACTAACAATTCACAACATGATGTATGATATTTTTGATGTTGTTGGCACTACTTTTGTTTCAATTATCTGAGCTTGCTTCTCATTCTTCTTCAAACAGCTTTGATCCCATTCTGTGACTTCTCAAACCCTCACATCATGAAGAAATATGGAGTAATGCCAGAACCAGAAACCCTTGAACTAGTCAACCTTGCTGCTAAAGAGAATGGGGTAAGTGCATATTTCTTTTTTTCTTTCTTAGTTTATCAAGCACTACTCTTGAAAATTATAATTCTCTGGAATTTCATTGTTGGATCATCGTTTTATGGGAAAAAAACTGCATTATTCACCAGGTTTTGCCAATCTTGAAAATCTACTGGGGAGATCCTCGCGAGAAGATATGTGAAGCAGTTGAAAAGATCCCTTTGAGTTGTCTTGTTATTGGAAACAGGGGTCTCGGAAAGATTAAGAGGTTGGTTATCTTCTTGTTTCAGTTTAAACTAACCAATTGCATTCAATTGCATTAGACAAAGTAGAAACTATGGTAGTCGAACTCTTTAATGTCAAGTTTTTGTATGAAAAACTCGACACTCCAACATGAATATGAACACTTGTGCCTCATTTGAAAAACTCGACACTCCAACATGAATATGAACACTTGTGCCTCATTTTATGCCAAAAGATGCAAAGTATTAGAGTATAAACCTGTTCAAGAACCAACTCAACCAAAAGCTTAAGCTAATAATTGAAAACCCTTTAATACAAAGCTTCGGTAGATGGGCTAGTTCGATAGCTGAACAATCTACTTTTGTTAGAGACTTACAGCATAGTCCAAACAACATAGGCCAAAGCATCATTTGTGCAAACGGCCACCATGCCATACTGAATCATTTGGTTCATTTCCTTTACCTAATACCAACTACAGGACCACTCTTATCAAAAAAAAAAAAAAAACTACAGGACGGCACAGCCAGTCAGCCAAAGTAAAACTAAATGGTCAAGTCTGGAGTGCGTCAGAAGACCATTTATAGGATAGAAATGGATTGCTAGTGGCACATTTTTCTAAAGCCAGTAGTCATGAAAGGAAGTAATTGTCTACATGGTGTTCTGAAAGCAAAAGCATTGACAACGTTGTTGGCCAGTTAGCCTATAGTCATTTTCAGTGGTTCTAGACTCTAGAGGCTTAGGTGGACTTTTTATCTGAAAATTTTTAAGGTCAGTGTTGGTTTAAGTAAAGTAAGGGATCCCAAACATTCATTATCTAGATGTGAATGAGTCGAATTACTTATCCCCTGGTTTATTTGAGTTTTTTCTTTTGGAATTTGCAGGGTTTTCTTGGGTAGTGTTAGCAACCATGTGGTGAACAATGCTTCCTGCCCGGTGACAGTTGTGCACTGAGTGACTTTGCTAGCCAGCTGATCTCTCCTGCTACGAAGAATGATGTTGCATTTCTGGTGCAGTGCCTGCATCTATGCCAGCCGGTTTGAGGATCTTAGGGGTGTGTGTGTTAATAAGCCTCTTCTGTAAACTTGCTTCCAAGTGAAAGATGGCTTTTTTCCTTGAATTGCACTTAAATGTTTTATTGCCATGGGGATGTTTGGTGTTTGCTCATGTCATGTGGAAACTGCTTGTTTTACTCCTGAAGTTTGATCTCCTTGTCGCCATTGAAAGAAAGTGATAGTTGTGTTTCATGTTCAGAAAGTTGTCCAACTATGCCAAACCTCTTCCTGTTCTTTCAACCTACAAATTCGTGCGGGGGACAATTTTTGGTTCGCAAGCAAATGGCTTACTCTAGCTGATGCACGCTCTGAACATTGTAGTCAGTACTCAGTATCATGAAAGACTCAGGTGTTGGATTGTAATATAGGAACAAGGTTCACTACTTATAAACTAGCTTAGTCTAATTTACGTCTTCAGTGAGTTTCTAAAAAAACAAAAAAGGGTTCTTCATATCTGGGTTGCACTAAAGTGGATTATTGGGGATCGGAGAATGCAGGTCGTTAGGAGCTTGAGCGTTCAAGATAGATAGATAGCCATACACATAGTAGACACACACAGATGCCTACCTATTGGTCGTGTTACTAGCGCAAAAGTCAAAAGTACACTGCGCTTTACTTAGGTCCTGTTTTTTTCGATAGTAAATTTGGGTGGGTAAAAAAGTGAAGTAGGTTGATGTGTGTTGAAATAGGTCAAGGTGGGTTGAAGTTGGTTAAATTTTTTTTATGTAATAAATTGAACTTGGTTAAAACAGTGGAAGTGGGTTGCAGTGGATTGAAGTAGATTGAAGTAAGTTGAAGTGGATTGAAGTTGAAGTGAATTGAGATTGGTATATTAGAATTGATCCACAAAAAGAACAGGGCCTCACTATAGGAAAAAGATAAGGAAAATAGGAAAACACTAAGCATATCAACTTCAGTCTTCCCTCATCTGCAACACAATCTCGGAAGCAATAAACAACCTAAACGCGATTCCAGATTGAGTAGTTTGTTTTTGGCCATCTGCAACTGATCCTATGAGCCCTCCGACTTTCAGCAAATATGTATGCACACCACAGACAGGAATAAGAAACTAGAGAAGCTTTCAACCATTATTAGGTTTGTTACCAACATTACCTTGTTCCCTTACGTTGCAAAGGAGCAGCTAAAATCCACTATAATGCGGCATTCCATATTCCCATGCTGTGTTCATTGCCCCGCCCCGGGATCTCAATTCAAGCCATCATCATCATATACAAAATTAATGACATAAAATATCAATATGAAGCCATCGTTGTCGTATATTTAATTAGCAACATAAATATGGTTATGAAATGCATGCGTTTTTCTGGGTCTTAATTTTCACCTACTCTCAAAATTTTTATGTAACAAGCAGCCACAATTTTTTTTATTTAAAAAAAAACCATGGCAGATCAACATCAAGAAAACTGCTAAAAGATTACATGAAAACCGTATTGCAAGTGTGAAGCAGATTATCAAACCCCAGTTATCAACCAGCAGTACCCTGGCCTTTACTCTGATATACAGCCTCCAGGCACTCCTTAGCCCTATGGACCTTTGATTGGAGGTAAAAACTTCCTTGTTTGGCATTCCTCTCAAACAAAACATCGTATTTCTGCATGAATTAATAGAAACTATGACTTACACATGAAGTTTAGCAATATAGGATCATCATTCACAGAATAAACCATGATAAAGTACTAAGAAAAACAGACTGACTTTCAAAATTTCTTCCCAAGCTGCATTCTCGGTGACACCAAGAATCTGCCTAGCTTCTTGTTCTGTGATGGCTTTACTTGCTCTACGGACAGTGTTTTGCATTGCTTCTTGAGCAGCCCCAGTTTTAGACGCATCTGCAGT
The DNA here is from genome assembly GCA_017589665.1 of Selenicereus undatus. NCBI lineage: Eukaryota > Viridiplantae > Streptophyta > Magnoliopsida > Caryophyllales > Cactaceae > Selenicereus > Selenicereus undatus. Next base: position 5,774,398 of record JACYFF010031958.1, on the reverse strand, counting down.
AAACCATACAGTGATTTTGGCAATCAGTGATACTGGGAGATCCTCAGCATATACAGACGAATAACATCATGTCATCAGCGACTCTCTCACGTGGACAAAAAGGGTTAGATGATATATAGCACAATCTAACAAGCCCGAAGAATACTTTCTATGCCATATGTTTTCTCACAGAAATACATAAACAGTGCATCAAATTCGTCATCATGCATTACTACTTTTTTTGAGGGGAGAGGGGTTTAATATTTTAACTTCATTGCCATATCATTAATGCTACTCATGTTTCTGTGCTCTTGTTACCTATGTCTTATGTCCATAAGCTTGATTTCATCTGTTGTTGATAAGCTGTTCACATTATGTCTAATTTGTTATTTTGACATTAGCTACATTGTTCTCCAAAAGGTTTTGAAATGTCTCTACTATTTTAATTCTAGACCTCCAGAAATTTTTATTGAGCCATGTCCTCCGTAAGTCCCAAGTGTCTCGTATCTTGTCTAATCACCTTATTCCAATTTTTCCTAAGCTTTCTCTATTTCTCTTACAACCCGGTAGGACAATTGTCTCACATCTATGCATATATTTACACTCCTCTCGATATGACCAAATCATCTAAGCCTTGCTTCCCTCATCTTATTTTGTATAAGAGTCACTCCTATTTTTTCTTTAATCGCTTTATTTCTAATCCTATCTAATCTTGTATAACCACAAATCTACCTAATCATCCTCGTCTCTGCAAGTGTCACGCTGTAGACTAGGATTTTCTTAATCGGTCAATACTCAAAGCCATGTAATAATGCTCGAAAAAAAAAGATGGTTTGACCACCATGCGGTAGAACTTCCCCTCTAATCTTATTGGGATCTCCTTATCGCATAATACTGAACATAAAGATATATCCATTTTTGAGCTTGGGCAAGTCTGGCAAGATATGCCCCCTTTCTAGATAACCAAAAAATCACTTCAGTGCAAATTTTTCTGCAAAGCTCATGGAAAACTAAAGCAACTACCTCTCTAAGCGTTCCTCAATTTCCATTTTATGAAGTAGTAGAAAGTCAATGGTTTTTAATTCAAGGTCCAACAAACCCAACTGCTCTACAAGCTGCAACATATGAACACAACCCCCCCCCCTTCCTCTCTGACACACACCCTTCCTAAGTGGGACATATGGAAATGGATTTGAATTTGGAAACTCCGGCAAGCAACCAAGTCCTGATGCACCAGAATGTTGTATATTCCAAGAAAAGACAAACCAGATGTGCAGGCGCAGCGACAAGAACATCAGGCTTATTAATTTCACCAGCCCCCCCCCCCCCCCGAAAAATGGCTAAGACATTTTTGGCAATTTGGACAGCCTAATATCATAGTAGATGTCACACTGTCTAAACGCTAGCATTTGGATACTATTGCACATTGTGTGATTCCCTTCCCTTGATTCCTCAAATGACATGTCAGTGAGGATTGAGGAACGGAACCTGTTGATGCGGATAACTACAACCCAACATGATTTCCACGGAAGAGAGTCTAGGGAAAATGCGATGATCTAGCCTTTCTCAAGCTCCAGACAATGATTGTTTCTTAAGTCCTTGCCTAACTAGGCAATCAAAGCGAATTCATCCTTCCACTTTGCAAACGAAGTCATAAAAGGAAAGCAAAAAATCCAAACCAGTTCTCAATAGTCTCAAATGCAAGAGACCCATCTCCATCCAATCTATTCTATCTCCATCCCTCCTCTCCATCAACCATACTTGATTGAAGTCACAACTCATCCAAATTTGCTACTTCAATATCGTTTCAACATGCCATCCAAATCCAACGGGAACCTATATTTCAAGAACCAACCCTTAATACCAAACAAACACCAAACAGCCGAAAACCCAACACATTTTAATATGCCAATCAATTTGTACACCCAATAAAATGAAGAACAAGAGCACAAAAGTTCTTAACTTAGACAAAGCAATTAAATTACCCATCTTTAAACTGCAAAAAATGAATGGCTTTTCTTCCTAAAATCAAACCTAGCTCAAGTTGCGACCTCAAACAATAAGTTGAAAGAGCATAAAAGAACCATGAGGCAAAGGAAAACCTACTAGCAAGAGCTTGACGGTAAGCTTGTGCGAAAGCCCTAACTAACATCCCAGAGCCCATCACCAGTAATTGAGCGATTATCCTTGCCGCCTGCATCGAAATTAGCGAATCAAACCCATTAGAAAGGGGAAAAATCGTAAAAAATCCCCCCAAAAAAGGAGTTTAATGGGGTAAATACCATGGCGGGAGTCTGTAATTTCGGAAATCTTCGCCTTCGTTGTGGTTTCTCTCTCCTTCAATCGCCGGACGCCGGCCAGAGATGCGAGGAGCAGAGAGAGAGGGAGAGGAACAGAGTATCGCAAATCGCAAAATTAATAAAGTTTTTCCTTTCTTGGAAAAAAAAATTTGCTTCTATTTTCCCATCATTGGTAGGGTAAAATTTAAGATAAGTATCAATATGCAATATGCAAAATACACCTTATCAGCAGATTCACAACTAGCAAAATAAATAAAAGAGACCGTTAAGTAAGAAAAAAAAAATGGCAGCCCAATGCACAAGCATCCTGCGTTCACGCAGGGTCCAGGAAAGGGTCGCACCCTAAGGGGTGAATTGCAGGCAACCTAACCTGACTTTGTCAGTGGTTGATTCCACGGCTCGAACCCGTGACCTTTTGGTCACACGGAGACAACCTTACCACCGTTAAGTAAGAAAACAGTTGAAAAATAAATTTTAGAATTCTACAGCTCCAAGTAATTAGCACTTGACAATTTAATTCTTCTTCAACAACGCGTTACACCTGCCTATCCAACTATTTCCTCAAACTCGTCGCAATTCTCCTTGAACCTGAAGTTTCATCCCTTACAATACGAACACTTTACTGCTTACCCAACTGCAACCATTCATGGGCAAACTTTGCATAGATGGGGGAAACTTACTTGGCAGAATCTTGCCCATTTTGTTCAAGCGCATTGGAGATTCCTCGAGCCTCTTAGATTGGCTGGAGTAAGAGGATTGAAGAGTCTCCTCAAGGTAGAAGACGTGCTCACAATGCTTGTAAGACTTTCTGTAATGGTGAAGTTTGCAAACATAATTAGGGTGATCCATGTAGTTTCAAGGGAAAGTGAAATTTTTTTACTAGCATCCGAGTGATCTTGTTAGTTACCATATGCAAAATCTCCATTAGAATGATGTTGATCAACATGGACCTGGATGGTAGGCGTACCATCAGCTTGGATATTCTCAAAGCTATCGACCATGTCCACCGAATTTGAACCATATTATCCGTATCAATGTCATTTCATACAATGAAGATGCCATCATCACCCCTTCCTTGGAACCCATCTTCATTTTGAAAGTTTATTCCTAGTGTTATAGTCGTTCAAAAGAGTGAAATTTCAATTCTGATGATGCCTCTCTTAAAATTTGGCCCAATTGACACTCACCATGTTACCCCAAAAATACTTCTTATAAAAAATTGGTTAGCCTTCTCACAATCCTTTCTAATTTTAAACTACACAAACCTATATTCTATGCCACTTCTTCTAGCAACCCAATTAGGTATATGCATCAATCATAATTCCAAAAGATGGAAATGCATTTTTTAATAGCTCTGCAGACACATTAGAAAGCAAATTCTCAATAAAAATTGAGGGAATATGTTGAAACCTAAGTTCTTTCATACAAATATTCTCACAAGACACCATAGTTCGCCTAGTGTAGGGAAGAATTGGCTTAGATAAGGTAAAGCTTTAGAAATGATTCCTTTCAATTGTTTCAAAACAGTGAAAATCCCTTTTGTTTTATCAAAGGCAACCATGGAAGCGAAGGAACCAATTATTATTGTTCTCCCTTGAAATGGACAAAACTATTCCCACAATTAACAGTTGAAATATCGAACTCTTGCCCAACACAAACTCGTCCTAGCCTTGAAAGAAATTGCCACGAATCAGGAGAAGGCGGCTAGCAGAAGTCTCACCATCGTCGATCAAGTCACCACTGCCGACCAGACACTCGCGTCGCACCCACCACCAAACAGCCATGCACAAGGCACTGCAACTCGCACAACAACACCTTCATCCATGCTAGTCACACTCGAGCTTGACACCACAGTTGCTTTGCATGGTGGCTACTGGAGCTCCACCTGCAAAAGAAGGTGAAACGACCTCCGATGACCACTGACGTTGTAACACCCTAAATGTGACTTTAAAGGGTTTAAAGTGACTACTTATATCATCAAATATGCACATTCCTTTTCGGAAAGCGCACTCTTCAGAACTTCACAGTTAAGTGCGTTTGCTGTGGAAAAATCTTATGATGGACGACCTCTTGGGTAGTTTCCCAAGCAGTGTGTAAGCGAATATGAAGTACGCTGGTAAGTCTTGTGGTGATTTGTGAGGCCAGTTGACGATCCTTGAAGTCGTTCAAAGTAACCGTCTGCTCTCGTTAGGTGTCGGGGTATTATATTTTCTTTAAACCAAACACAAGGAAAAAAGGTACTTTCTCTTTTTTTTTTCCTTTCCACCAAATTTTGCAAGGTCTGAATAGAGCATTAAGAAAACACTGAACTAATTGAGCAAAATCAAGGCGATCTAAGATGAGCCTTGCTGAGCTCAGAACTTGGCACAGTATGCTGTCAAATCGCCTCATGTTAGTTTCACTTGACCCGACCTAAAGTTTGATTAAGCCGAATCCAAGGCTCGAAGTGGCTTAGTTTCATTACAACCCTCCTCATCATGGTTCTGATGTGTAGCGTTTGGTTAAAAATGTTCTTCTTTTGGGGGAAAAAAAGCTAAAATAAATTAAATTAATAATTAAATGAATCTTCATAACAAAAATTTGCATCAGTTTTTTTAACTCGCAAATTTAAGTCAATTGTTTTTCCATAATCATAAAATGTACATCCTTCCACATCCTTTAATTATACTACCTTCTTATCTAGAAACACACATAACACATTAAAAAGAACCCCCACTCCATATATAATATGGTCATGATGATGCAAAAAGATGGGATCTTCTAACCGCATTCGATTGTGCAAAAGGTACCTCAGTAACTCAGTTCGTTCTTCCCCCCCCCCCCCCCCAACCCAAGTGGGATGCAAATTTTATGTTATATTATCCATGTTTGTAAAAATAGCAATCACATAGCCCATCTTTTTGGCCAAGCATGGTTAGGCGTAAACATAGTTGATGAGTTGGTTCCATTTCACATGTAGCCCCCCTTTCACACACGACGGATTTGGACATTATTACGAAGCATGTTTGTTCAAAATATAAAAAAAATTAACCTTTGTACCTCTCGTCACATTCGACCAAAAAAAAAAAATTCGACCCAAAAAAAAAGAATAGTTGTGACCTCTTGTCAACGTCAATATTGAAAGTTCAATCCATCAAATTTATGAACCTTCTCCCTCTTTCCTTCTTCCCTCTAAAATCATCAATGGATGGCTTTCCAAAAGCAACACCCAAAGCTGCTGATTGAGAGCAACTATAATACAATAGCCGTACATCAAGTAACTGCCCAGGTTCAAGTTCAACTATAAGCAGTCTATTTTTCCAGTAAAAAACATTGGTCTAGTAGTACAAAAATATCTCCTACAAAGAGCAAGAGGAAAAATCAACCAAAATCAGATGGTTTTTAATCAAAGTGCACAACCAACGCATATATCATACTTCCAATAATACATACTCTTACAAGCTACACCTGCGGTACATATTACTGTTCACAACACACATTTATTACAAGCGTCTGAAATTATTTAGGAACTAAAGATGCATTGTTTCTCCATTACTCAACGTCATGGATGTTTGTAGATGACTACATCCCTCAAGCACCCAATATCCAAGAACCAAGGTGGCAAGGGCAGTCCAAGTAACTTCCAGCACCAAATCATGAAAATTATACATCACTTTATCCTTATCTAAGGGTAAAAACATCTCAGCTCCATATGTTTATACTACATAGCTAATTCACACCCTTCAGTATCAGACTATAAAATTAGGCCTTGTTGCCTGGCTCTTTCACAATGGTCACTGGAATAGTAGCATTAGACATCACATAGCTTGCCACACTGCCCATTAAGATCCTGCAATTGGCCAAAGCCAAAAATGCAACCAGTAGTGAATAGAAAAATTGACGCATAACCATTGTCAACTAGTCTAACGGGTAAAGATCTTATGATACCACATTCAAAGCTCGTTTTGTGAGCCGTATGCCCCATTGCTCCTTCATTTTGGGATTAAGAAGGTCAAATAGCCCCAAAATTACTAACATACTTCAAAGTGAAAAGAGACATCAATTAGGTAGGCTAGTGGTCCAAGACATAAATTTCCTAGAGATAATCTTCATTTAATTTTTCATTGTTGTATTTTAGTGCATATATACAATCAAAAGCAATGGGCCCAACTAGCTTTTCATTTTGGTTAATTAATTAAGATAGATTTAAAGATTGAGATTTACAACCCAACCATAGGCAAGACCCAAGAAAGCGAGGCAATAGTAAAAGACACCAGGATTTTCCTTGATAGTGGCATGCAATAAAATAACTCAGCTAAACTGGGTTGATCACATCTATGTCATATATTTAGAAGTTGTGGAAGGCATATTTACTAGTATGTAATTTTCTTGCTCTTCGACCATTTGAAGGATTTTGATGTAGCAAAAGACAGAAGAGAGCTTTGAAGTAACGGTAAAGTCGTCTCCGTGTGACCAAGTTCGAGCCGGTAGAATCAGCCACTAATAAAGTCAGGTTTAGGTTGCCTACAATTCACCACTTGGGGTGCGGTCCTTCCCCAGACCCTGCGTAAACGCGAGATGCTTGTGCACTGGGCTGCCCTTTTTGATGTAGCAAAAGACAACCGCATGAGTGATGCACCCCTAAAGCGCTTTACAGAAAAAAAGCTTGGAAAACCCCAATTTTCATCCGTTTGTAACATAATCAATCAGCTTTAAGGCATCTATACTTAAAAGGTTAAGTCTGTATACATTTGGATCTTTATAAATTCTACCACGGCGAGTTTTACATGCCACGACGCTTCACCCACCCCCCCCCCCCCCACCCCCCACCCCCAAAAAAAGAAAAAAGGATTTAGCATTAGAATTTTCCCATAAAGGAAATGTAGAGACTCAAGTCCAAGAGGATGGAAAGTGGAAACAGCCACCACTCAGGCAAATCAAAAGAATAGGATTAAGATACTAGATACTAGAAGCTAGTAAAAAAATTAGCGTCACATATAACCACAATCATTCACAAAATCCACCAATTTCATAGGTAATATATATCATACACTTAGAAATATGAACTCCCACTTGCCACATATATATTTTCCCAACGTGTATTTATCATATAGATAATTTTTAATATGTAGCATTGACCTGGCTTGTAGGAACATGTACTCCAGTGAATATGATATAGGCTTGTTTATAGATAAATAATCTACTAAAAGTTTCCTATCGAGATCTTTCTATATACAGAACAAACAGAATGAATTTTTTAGAAAGAAATGGGGGGAAAAAAGGGTATATACCTTTTGAGTCCAGTAAGCCCTCTGCTCCCCATGACCATGGAGTCCAATTTCAGATCTTCAATTGCTTCTATCAATTTCTCCCTCGGATCTCCCCAGTATATTTTTGTTACAACTGTTATCTGCATTTTTCATTCAAACCCCCAATCAAATCAAATCAAATCAAATCAATTTTAAATACAAATCCTTAGGGGGAAAAAAAACAAATCTGGTTAGAGAGACCTGCTGCTGACGAGCAGCAGTATCGCACAGATCAAGAACTTCAGCATCAGTCCGAACCTCATACTTCTTCATGATCTCGGGCTCCCTGAACTCAGAAAGAGGAATCAGAGCTGCGAAAAATTTCATCAAAAACTCATCAGATCGATAGATCGATATTTGAAACCCTAAAATTGATCGAGGAAATAGAAAAGAATGATGATAACATACGAGAACCACTCTTAGACCAGAGAAGGTGGCGAGATTCTTCATGGGAAGAGTGCTTAACATGGACGATGTGAAGAGTATCGCCTCGATCAGCAAGATTATCGATCGCCCATTTCAATGCACACTTGCTGCCCTTTGAGAAATCCACTGCCACTCCTATCCTTCTATCGCCCGGCATCCTCTCTTTCTCTCTCCTCTCTCTGTGTCGTTGTTTTTTCTTTTTGTTTTCGTTTTGCTTTTGAAGTGAGAATGAGTTATGTTTCGGCGTTGTAGAGAAGGAAGCAACAAAGGAAAAGAAGCAACCTGAGGTGTGTTGTAGAATGGGGTTCTTATTGCAGCGTGCGACACTTGTGTGTAAGATATTGGTTCTGTTAGCCAAAATTAGCTATTAGATAGTGAATAACATATTCAATAGTTGACAGTTCTTTAAATAGTGGATGTCGATTTCAATTTAATTGCTATCAAATAGTTATTTAATTAAATATATTCGATAAATTTAGTTGTTAGATTAGATGATTAATGTAAATATATAAATAGATATAGATAGTTTTTAAGGATAAAATTTTCAAATGGTATTTTTTAGCCAAAAATATGAGACGCTACTTTTCAATGTCAAGAAATAATATTATCAACTTTTCAAGAATGTTATTTGGAACGCTAAACACTACTTGAAATACTAGTCTAAATACTAGGTTACCAAATACTAAAATTTGGTTGATTAGTGTATTGATTTGATCAAAATGTTAAACGCTACTCAAAATGTTGTTGTCGAACTCGGCTATTATCATTATTATCAATGGATGATGTTCCAAATGATATCTTGAACCGACCTTTGGAATATGTGTGTTGTTTTATCGGCTCTAGTTAATATAGAAAATCGGGTGAGTATTCTCTACGGGCAGAATTGCCGGTAGAAGTAAGGTTGCCTACATCTAAATCTTCACAGACCCTGCAAAAGCGGGAACCACACTGAGAATTGTTGTTGTTGTTATTGTTGTATTCTCTTTTCCCATTAGTTTTTGCATAATTAGTTTTCGAATTCAATGTTTTCATCAAATATAAACTTTCAATTTTTCTCTTGGGCTTAGGGGTTGGAATACAAGTTTATCAATAATAACTGAAATTTCCTATTGTCCACATATAAACTTAAAAACCACAAAACAAAACACACATATGAACAAACTGAGCTAAGTTGAACTATTTTAAGCTCTACTAGTCTACTCATTGGGCTTTTAAGGTGCTTGCAGCTCGGTTTAACTTGAGCCCGAGCTGAGCTATCACCACGTTGACCATGAAGGCTAAACCAACCAACTTTTTTCATTATGACATAGTATTGATTATTAACATCCAATATCCACAAATATGAAATTGTTTATTGGCTTACAAAACCCCAAATTTTTTCAGTATCATTTCTTTAATGGTCAAGTAATTATATTGAATAATGATATGTCTATGTCAGTAGTTAAAACTAGTGATAAGAAGCAATGATTGGCAAGAAATGATAAGAGTTTATAAAAGGCAGTAAGAATGATGTGAGCTGTGTAAATAATAAGTGAGTAGCATTAAGAATTAATTGTAGGTGATAGTAAGGGGGAAAAAAGGAACTCCCAAATGGGTAAATATCATTATCACATTAACCTTCTCTCCAACTTTTTAACTTACAATTCCCTCTTTCTTCAATAGAAGACTCACAACTTTGGCTCACTAAATAAAATAATACCCATGAATCCATTATATAACACACAAATTTATTTTTAAAATAAAAAAAAAGAAAAACTAATTTGAAATATTAAAAAAAATAAAAAAAAGAAGCAAAAGATGGACTGAGAGTCAGCTCACCCCAAGGAGCCTCCTCACAAGGCACATGTTGTGAGGCAACCATTGGAGCACTCCCCTTGCCTCACTCCCTTTCTCTCTCCTCCATTTTGGCTCGTAAGCCAACCATTTGACATGCTCTAAGATTGTTTACTTGCAATTTCAGTGATATGTCTTTTTGAAATACAATAACAACAACAACAACACCTCCCAGTGTGGGTCCTACTTTTGCGAAGCCTGGGGAGATCCAACTGTAGGCAACCTTACCCCCTACCGGCATTTCTACCCATAGAGAGATTGTTTTCAAGAAACCCACATAAAAGGAATTTGTGAAAATATTTTTAAAAAAAGACATTTTGTAAAAACACTTAATGGGAATACTGAAGAGACAAAATACAGGAGCTATGAAACATAAGAATAGTAAATCAAAGGAAGGTAACATACCTTAACAACCAGATGTAAGCAAACGGTGCTTCTTCCCCGTTGAAAGTCCTACCTGCAAACAAACATGATAAACGAAAAACACCACTGTAACGCCTGGGATTTTATCCCCTTCATTAAGGCGTTTACGCTATTTTATAGCGTTATAAAATAGTATTTTCGATAAAAGCAAAATAATATCAACGTGCCTGTTTAAGTGCTATTTTTTTTATTGAAAAGAATATTCTTCCTATTTTATTGTTATGAGTTATTATATCGGGCACTACACTGTGTAGATTCCCGAATATAATTGGATTAGGCGAACCTTGGGACTAGTCCTGCAATTTATTGAATCAAACATTGGGTACTAATTACGAGGTGATAAGTGGATAAGCTCGTATTAATTGCGATGTGACAAGTGGATAAGCTCGTATTAATTACGATGTGACGATGTAATTATCCAAAACCAAAGAAAAAGGAAAAAGAAAAAAAAACAAAACAAAAGGGCCGAAGCTCCTTTTGCTCGGGCAGGCCAAAAATCGCGAAGGGGGGGCTCCTCAACCCCTGCCCCGTGACACACACGCGCGCGCCGGAAAAGGGTGAGGGAGGCACCGATGGGGTCGCCGGCGGGCGGCGACGAGCGCCAGCCGTCCCCCTGCCCGGTTGACACCCAATTCGAGTAGAGAGAGAGGCAGACGCGAGGGAAGGGAGCCGTGGGTCACGGTTTGGGGACCCCTGACCCCGGGCGACCGCCACCAGTGTGGCCACTCTCGCCGGACGCCGGCGATGAGGTGGCGAGCAGAGGAGGCAGAGGAAGTCAGAGACAGCAGCACGGCAACGGGAGGAACCGAGCCACATTAAGCCAACCCAAATCGAACCCTAAAACGGGTCATTTAGTTTGGATTCGAGGTGAGTTTCCTCTTCCTCCTAATTATTGTTAATTTTGATGAAAGTTTATAGATTATAGTTCGTTCAGGTTGAATTTAGTTCGTCCAGGTTGAATTAATGTTTATAGTTCGTTCAAGTTGAATTTAGTTTGTCCAGGTTGAATTAATGTTTATAGTTCGTTCAGGTTGAATTCAATGTTTATAGTTCATCCAGGTTGAATTAATGTTTATAGTTCGTTCAGGTTGAATTCAATGTTTATAGTTCGTCCAGGTTGAATTCAATGATTATTGATTATAGTTCGTTCAAGTTGAATCCAATGGTTATTGATTGTAGTTCGTTCGGATTGAATTGGAACTAATTATGAGTTACTTGAGGAAACTGTAGCGTAAACTGAACGATACCTATATATTGACTGTAGTGAATTAAGTTTAACGATTTATAGATTCATATGAAGTTAGTGATGTATCGCCGATTTATATGAAGTTTAACGATTTATCGATTCATATGAAGTTTAAGGTTTAGCGATATATATATATATATATATATATATATATATATATATATATGTATATATATATATATATGTATATATATATATATGTATATGAAAAGTAGTAGCCTATCGATGATATGAAGCTTATCGATTATATCAATATAGCTTATCGATTCTAGAAAATTATCAATTATACCAAGTTTAATGATTATATGTCGTTTATCGATTATAGAAAGTTTAATGATTATTGATTATATTGAGTTTATTGATTTATACGTAATTGATTCATTGTATAGGGTTTATCGATTATATAATGCTATCCAATACATAAAGTTATTGATTATATATAGTTCATTGATTACATGTACTCATTGTTTATAGTGGTTGCATAGAAATGATGTCGTTATGAATGCTTATTTATCTAAATTCTAAGCGTTCCTAAATGTTTTATCGGTCACATGTTTCCATTGACAAGTCATTGGTAGTGAGTCATCGGATCTATGAGGTCTAATAATAAGCGTGGTTTTCATTGCATTAATTGGTTTTTTAGCGTAACCAACCCGGTGTTCCTTTTTAAAGTTTACATCAAACTTCAACTTCAATGTTTCAAAGTTCAGTGGCTATTGCTCGGTCAATAGGTAGAGACTACAGAGTTCAGTGTTTCATAGTTCTGTCAATAGGCAGAAGTTTCAAAGTCTTAAGTTCATAGTTCTGCCATAGGCAGAAATTCCAAAGTGCAGCGTTCATAACAGCTTTATTGATGCATTGACCATTGTATAAAGTTTTGTGTTATAGTTGAGCCTTTGCGACAGAAATCCCAGCGAGGGCTGTTTGTGGGTTATACCCCATCTTTCTTCAGTAAAGTTATGAGTTTATATGAAGAATGGATGGTAAGTCCAAAGAGTATAATTATTCTTAAGTTTTCAGCCTTGATATAAATGTTGTCTCTCTTGCATTGTGACTGGAGTACACTGCGCGAGAGGTGAGTTCTTTAACGATATATGAGGGCTTTAAGAACAGGAATTACGAACAACGGTCGTAAGTTATTATTGTGTTGAAAGTATTTGTTTAGGGGAGGGATTATTATTGCAGTGAAAGTATCTTTTTAGGGGAGGGGGTTATTCACTGAGCGATAATTGCTCATTCCCATCTATTTTGTTCCCTCCCCAGGTTTTTGAAATAACAGGTAATGGTCGGCCCAAGTAAGACGAGATGAATTCATTGCTGGCCTAGGACTTTGCGAGGTGCTCGTATGTGAGCTGCAATATGTATTATGATGTCATGGGTTGTGATTTAAGTTCTTGTATGCCTGTATTGCATATCATTTAGAGTCACTCTGTATGGCCGTGTGAGCCACCATCTAAACTATCTAGGATTGCACTTGTAATTGTTCATTTGTTTAAACACTGAACTGTATTGGTTGTGGTGCTCCGGGCGGGTGGCCCGTAGAGCTGTGAACTCCGGCGGGTGGCCGTTGAGTTATAATTAAGCCCTTTATAGCTGTTTTCAGTGCAGGGAAGTGATTGTAAGGCCTTGAGCCTGGGAAATGGTCAATTTTCAGGGGAAACTCTGTCCGTTTCGTCCCAGGAAAAAAAAAAAAATAACCTAACACTCCTGACTCTAGGGTTGGGGGCGTCACAACCACTACCAGCACACTACCACTGCAACCAAAAGCCAACTAAGAGGTCGACTCACTGCGATCTAAGAACTTAATTTAAGATCTTAATCCTATCCCACCACAACTTCCTATCCTGAGTCAGATCCTCTGTTAAACCGACAACTCTTAAGTTCTCTCTAATCACCTCATTCAAACTCTTCTTTGGTCAGCCCCTCCCTCTTTTGCCCCCGGGGATGTTGATCATCTCCCATCTCCTCACTAGAGCCTCCACATTCCTTCATTTCACATGGCTAAACCATTAGAGTCTTGTTTCTCTCATATTATCTTCGATGGGAGCTACTTTAACTCAGTCCCTGATAACACCATTCCTAATTCTATCTACTCTCGTATAACCACACATCCACATAATCATCATCATCTTTGCCACCATCAACCTTTGAACCTACGTCTTTTTTAGATGTCAACCCTCTGATCCATACAGAACAGTCGGTCTCACTATCATACTATAGACTCTATCTTTCAACCCAATGGGCACCCTCTTATTGCACAGCACACCTGATGAATACTTCCATTTTTGCCAACCTACCTTTATTCTTTGGTTGATATTTTCGTCAATATACCCATTCCGCTGAATGATCGAGCCTAGATACTTAAACTTATCGACCTTAGGTATCCACCTATCATCCAGGATGACTTCTCCCCCCGCATCCTCTTTTTCACTGAAGCAGCAATGAAGGTATTCCGTTTTCGATCTACTCACTCTGAAACCTTTAGATTCCTGTGTATGCCTCAATTGCTTCAACTTGACATTAACTCCCTATTTGGTCTCATCAATTAGAACAATGTCATCTGCAAAAAGTATACACCAAGGTAACTCATCTTGAATCCCTTTTGTAAGTTCATCCATAAGTAGAGTGAAGAGAAAATGGCTCAAGGCGGAACCCTGATGCAGACCCATACCAACGAAGAAGTCATTAGTGACCCCTCTTGGTGTCCTAACATTCGTCCTACCTCCCTCGTACATATCATTAATAACTCGAATATACAAGGGTGATATTCAAACATCTCCATAACACTTCACGCGAAACTCTATCGTATGCTTTTTTCAGGTCCATAAACACTATATGAAGATCCACCTTTTTATCTCTGTACAAACCCATAAGGCTTCTAAGAAGGCAAATCGCCTCTGTGGTGGATCAACCTGGCATAAAGCCAAATTGGTTCTTTGAAATTGAAACATCATTCCGCAATCTTTTCTCAATCACCCTCTCCCTTAACTTCATAGTGTGACTGAGCAATTTTATACTCCCAAAATTATTATAATCATGAATATCACCTTTGTTCTAGTATAGAGGGATGACTGTACTAGACCTTCATTCTTTGGGCATCTTTGCGGTCCTAAAAATAATATTGAAAAGCTCCATTAACCACTTTAAACCTACTTCGCCCAAACACTTCCACTGGTATCTGATTTGGACCCTCCGTTTTCCCATTGGCCATCTTCTTTAAAGCCTCTTTAATCTCGTCTTTGCTGATGTGACCACACACTCGCGGATCAAGACACCTCTCCCTACCTTCACTTTCCCCACTTCGGGAATCCTCCATCACTTCACCATTGAGCAGTTTGGCAAAATACCTTGGCCATCACCCCTTGATTTTTGCATCGTCCGGCAATACCTTACCATATTCATCTTTGATACACATCACAACACCTAAATCCCTTGTTCTTCTTTCCCTCGCCCTTGCCAACTTAAAGACTTTCTTCTCCCATTCCTTTGACTCCAATCTATGGTATAGCCTATCATAAACCATGCTCTTAGCTACCGCAACAACCTTTTTGACTACCTTCTTTGTTGCCTTATATCTTGCTCTACTAATCTCGCTTTCTTCATTCGCTCCACTGTTCATAAAAACAGCATAAGCCTCTTTTTTCTCATTGACTTTCTCATTTACCTGCTCATTCCACCACCATTGTAACGCCCCCAATCCTAAAGTCAAGAGTGTTACCATTTTATTCTTAAACCCTGAGACAAAACGGACAGAGTTTCCCTTAAAATTTGACCGTTTTTTCAGGCTTACAGCCTTACAATTAATTCCCTGCACTGAAAACAACAGTAAAACTAACTCAACGGCCACCCGCCGGAGTTCACAGCTCAACGGGCTACCCACCCGGAGCACCACAATCAATGCAGTTCAGTGTTTAAACAAATGAATAACGAAGGGTACATCCTTGACAATTTAAATAGTGGCTCATACGGCCATACAGAGCGGCTCTACATGATATGCGAACCAAGCACATAAGAACTTAATTTACAATCATTACATTATAATACACTTTGTAATTCACGTACAAGCACATCATTTTACTTCTAGGGTAGCAATAACTCCATTTCGGCTTACTTCAGGAACCTAGAGGGCAACAATAACAAATGGAATGAGCAAAAATCATACAGTGGATAACCCCCTCCCCTAAAAGATTATTTTCAATACAATAATAACTTACAATCGTCGTTCGTAATTTCTCGACTTTTGAAAGACTCACTTATTGTACAGTATGTTTTTCCCTCACAATGCAAGAGAAATTAACATATGCACCCACAACTTACATTTAGGAGTAGCTATACCCGATGAACATTCCATAAGTCACTCATATGAACTCATAAACTTAATAACACAATGGGGTTGAACCCATGAACACTCTCGCTGAAATCTCTGTATAAAAGGCTCCTCCATTGCTAAAACCTTATACGTGATGCTTAATACATTAGCGAAACTGGTGTTAGTTCATATAATGTAAATCGTACATAGTCGTTAAGATGTCGTTAAAGATGTCGTCAAGTAGTAAGCTATATGAAGTTAGCAATGCCACTAAAACACCCATCATGTCTCATGCGATACAATTCTTATTATACCACACAGTAGCTGGTCATGTGCAAGAATAGATTTCTATGAGAAAACATAGAATGATAACCATAAAATGAGGCATATAACTACGTCATGTGATTGGTAACCTATTACTATTAATGTAGCAAAATGACCTTTGAACCTCACATGCTTGTTTATTAAAAGTATAACGTTTTGTAAGCCATCATAGGAACTGGGAGTCTCATTTGACCATATTTCTCTTGACTCTACTGCATATTAACAGAGTTATGAAACATGTAACTTCAACTTATGCCTACAAGCAAAATTATGAAACGTTGAACTTTGAATCCTCTCCTTACTGGCAGAGAAATGAAATACTGAGCTTTGAATTCCCTGCCTACTGGCAGAGAAATGAAATACTGAGTTTTGTCTTTGCCTTCTAGCAGAGAAATGAAATACTGAGCTTTGAATCCTCTGCCTACTGGCAGAGAAATGAAATACTGACCTTTGTCTCTGCCTTCTGGCAGAGAAATGAAATACTAAGCTTTGTCTCTACCTTCTAGCAGAGAAATGAAATACCGAGTTTTGAATCTCCTGCCTACTGACAGAGAAATGAAAGATTGAGCTTTGTCTCTGCCTTCTAGCAGAGAAATGAAATACTGACTTTTGAAATCTCTGCCAAATAATGAGTTTTAAAACATACAAGTTGAAGTTACAAGTAAACTTCTAGGGAGGTATTGGGTTGGTTAGGCTAAAAATGCAAATGACCTTTAAAGATCCATTATCCCTCGACCTATTTACTGGTCACCTGCCTCACTCGGTTGATCAATCCGATGGTTTTAGGTTATTTCGTTACCAATGACTTGTCGATGAAAACAGGCGACTGATAAAACAATTAGGAGCACTTAGCAATAATGTAATTAAGCATTTATGAACCTTGACTATCATATACAATTGACAAACTTGATATAATCAATATACGATATACGATAAACTATATAATCGATACGCGGTATCAATCGATAAACGTATAAAGGCAATAGTCTTAATATACTCAAGAACTATGTATCATCGAGAATTTCATAAAATCGATAATCATTAGACAAACAATAAACATCGTATACTCGATAAACTTTATATAATTGATAAAACATGCATAATCAATGAGCGTTATATAATCAATAAACCTTAAGTAATTATATAATCGATAAACATGCATAATCAAAATCGATAAACATGCATAATCAATGAGCGTTATATAATCGATAAACCTTAAGTAATTATATAATCGATAAACATGCATAATCAAAATCGATAAACATGTATAATCAATGAGCGTTATATAATCAATAAGCCTTAAGTAATTATATAATTGATAAACATGTATAATCAATGAGCGTTATATAATCAAGAAACCTTGAGTAAGCATATATAATCGATGAACATTATGTATATAATCGATAAATATGCATAATCAATGAGCGTTATATAATCAATCAACGTTAAGTAATTATATAATCGATAACCGTTTTAAAGCCAATGCCCTCATATAATCAATAAGTTTCTTAACATCGATAATTTATCCATGTATATATTCGATAAACCTATGTATAAATTTCATATAATCGATGAGCTATGTAATCGATAAGCTTGACATACTCAATAAATTTGATATCAATGAACTATATAATCGATAAATTGCATATAAATTCGATAACTTCACCTAATCGACAACCGACATATAATCGATGAACTATATATATATAAACGATAAACCTTAGTTCAGTACGACTAACACACACACACACACACACACACACACACACACACACACACACATATATATATATATATGTATGTATGTATGTATATATATATATATGAGGTATCGTTCAATTTACGCTACCATTTCCTCAAATCAATGATAATCGATTCAAATTCAACCTGAACGAACTATATGGTATCGTTCAATTTACGCTTCCATTTCCTCAAATCAATAATAATCGATTCGAATTCAACCTGAACGAACTATATGATATCGTTCAATTTACGCTACCATTTCCTCAAATCAATGATAATCGATTCGAATTCAACCTGGACGAACTATAATTAACAATCAATAACCATAGGTAGGAGGAAGAGGAAACCCACCTCGAATCCAAGCTGAAGGACCCGTTTTGGAGTTCGATTTGGGTGGCTCGATGCGGCTCGGGTCGTTCCCTTGCTTTTCCATCTGCCGGTCACCACCCTTTTGCCAAAAAACCGCCGCCGCCAGCCGTGGAGGAGCCGCCGAAACCCGCAGCAGCCTCCCCCCCTAAACCTCTTTCTCCTCCTCCTCTGGCCCGGTTTTGGGCGTCGACCAGCATGGGGGAACGGTCAGGCGTGGCAGCTGGTCGCCGACGACCTCCCCCAGCCGTCCCTCTTTGTCGGTGGGTGAGTGTGGGCGCCGGGCTAAAAGCCCGACTCATCTCCCTCTGCGCGACCCTCCTCTCTCTCTCCGCTGCTGGGCCAAACAGAGGGGACACGGGAGTGGCACGGCCAGCGCAACGGCGGCCAGGTGCCGACTCACCGCCGGCCCCCCACTGCTCTGGCACCAGGGTCGGGGTTTACCCCTTGAGAAAACGAAGGGGCTTCGGGCCCCCTTTTCAATTTGTTCTCCTTTTTCTTATTTATAAAAACAGCACTGGGTGTTACAACCATGCACCCTTCATATAGCTACCACATCTTCTAGAAGAACCTAGGATTTCTTTAGCCGACCTTCGAATACAATTTGCCATCGTCACCCACATTTTATCCGCATCCTCTACCCGCCTCCAAGCTCCTTCTTCCAAAATCGTATCTGCTAAAAACACGGCTTTCTCCTTCGTGAGGGTCCACCACTTAACTCGCGGGTCCCCGACTCTCCTTTTCTTTCGCTTTGAGCATTTGAACTCCACATCCAACACTAGCAATCTATGCTGAGTCCCAAGATACTCACTAGGAATCACCTTACAATCCTTACAAAACCTCCGACTATCCGCCATCATAAAAAAGTAATCAATTTGAGTCTTTAGAGTCCCACTCTTGAAGGTCACCAAGTGGTTCTCCTTCTTCTTGAAATAGGAATTTACCACCAACAATTTATAGGCCACCGCAAAGTCCATCACAGAAACTCTTCCGTTGTTTCTCTTCCCAAAACCAAAACCTCTGTGGGCTGTGTCGTACCCTTCTGCGTCAACACCAATATGGCCATTAAAGTCTCATCCTATGAAAATCTTCTCGCTCCGAGGAACATCCTGGATGACCATATCTAAATCCTTCCAAAATACCTTCTTAATATCTTCCGGCAGTCCTATGTGAGGAGCATAAACACTAACCATGTTGATGATTTCTGAACCCACCAAGACTTTTATGGCCATAATTCGGTCACTTTTACGTCTCACTTCAACAACAGAGTCTACCAACTCCTTCTCAACCAAAATTTCGACCCCATTCCTCGCCTTGGTTGACCCCGAATACCATAATTTGAACCCATCAACTTCTCTAACTTTAGCCCCTACCCACTTCGTCTCTTGAACACACACTATGCTGATCCTACGCCTTAACTAATTCTATAGACTTACCTATAAAAGACCCAATATTCCACGACGCTAGGCGCACCTTCCGAAACCCTACACCCTTCCTATCCCCGATACCCCTCGGAGTGACTATTTGAAGAGTTTCTATAGACTTACCCGTAATAGACTCAATATGTATTTTTGTAATCTCTTTTATTATTTGGACTTTTGTTTATAATCAATTTTTACTCAAACTCAAGTGACTATTTGAAGAGTTTCTGTCATATAATTCTCTTTGTTTATAAAATTGAAAAAAGAAAGTGGAATAACTTAAAGCTCCCCTCTTTTCAACTATAAGATTAAGCGTTAAACTGTAAGAAATTATAAGAAAAATGTGAATCATATAAAAGATTATAAAGACTTGTAAGCAGTCGTAAAAAAGGTTCAATTGATTGTAAAATTTTGGAAGTTGTAAATAGATATAACAAGCTACAAAAAGGAAATAATAGAAAATAGTTGCAAGCAGATGCAAGATTATATGAAGAACTTTTAAATTTATAACTTATCAAAGTCAGACTTACAAAGTGGAACAACAAAAGAACACCAGTGAAACATAAAAAGCTGGCTTATTTCAATTTTTGTTGACTGCCAATCAGTCCTACTCACTACTTTTATTTAGGGTACGCACAACAGAATTAGACAATCATTGGCCGATACTTTCAACCTAAAAGCATAATCAATCGAAGCAGATTATTTATCGAAAATTTGGTATTATTAGTACAATTGAACATTGGGTTTATTTGTAAATTTGGATCAAATGGATATTAATGTATTATTGGTTATATGCTTTTAACAACGCTACAAATGGTGGATGCAAATATTGGAGGAATACCCAACATTGTCGCACATAATGATAGTAAAAAAATTTGCAATGAAATGCATTTAGGGATGAATTGAAATACATGATTTGGTCAGATATGAATAGTTAATTTCATGTAATAAATTTTGTATGTCAAATTTGTGGTAGCATATGTGACAGGAGTATTGTCATTGGTGGTTCACAAATGCATTCTTATAACCACGTACGTTTACTTCTAGACTATCCCCCAACAACAACACATGAATATTGAGAAAAATTGACTTTTGCTAAGTACACCGAGCCCCTGTTCGGCAAAATTAGTTATTTAAGTAGCAGATAGTGGTTCAGATAGCGGATAGTTGTTTAAAAAGTTAATATCGTTTTTAATTTAGCTGTTAGCAGATAACTGTTTAGATGAGCAGTTGAAATAAATGTGTTCGGTAAATTTACATGTTGGGTTAACTGATTAATATAAATTAATATAAAAGGATATAGATCATATTCAAATATAAAATTTTCAAAGGATATTTTTTGCAAAAAAATATAAAACGTTACTTCTGAATACCAAAAGGCAATACTATTACCTTTTCAAAAACGCTGTTTAAAACGCTAAATACCACTTCAAATGCTAATCAAAATACTAAGTTATCGAACAATAAAAATTGATTGATTAGTGTGTTGATTTGATCAAAATAATGAACGTTATTCAAAACGCTGTTGTCAAACATAATTTAAGGTTATACATTGCTAATCTTTAAAGTTATTCCCTAGTGATGAATAACCATTCATACAACTATTGCCATTGCATAATTTTCAACTAAGTTTATATATTAATGTAAATCGTTCAATTCTTATTGTAATGAGTTCTTATCAAAAGTAAATACAAGTTGTCGTAAGTAACATGACTCAACTCCTAGTGTTGTATAATCATCAGTTCAAATGTATAATTCAACTCAAGTTAATAAAAGTTACAACTATTTTTTGTCGATTCTTCTAACAGCTTACTAACTACACACCCCTATTAACCATTCACAACTATTGTTGATCCTCATGCCGAAGACACAGCCGCACACGCTATCCTTGATTGCCCACTTGCTGTTTATGTATGGGAGGGAAGCGGCTTATACACGACTCTTTGGTCCCCACGTCATCGAACCCTTGTGGACTGCATTGCAGAAGATAGAGGGACACTAGACGATGACTCCTTCAGTGGCTTTTTAGCAGTTATGTGGGAATATTGGAACGCCCGTAATTGTTTCATCTTCAAGAGACCGGATAACAATATCTCGGTTTTGGGCAAGAGGGGCTATAGCTTTTGGCCGCAGTTTATGTATAACTCCAAAATGCGGAGCCCTCCCCACAGTTCACGCCGCACTCAACTACTTGGACGCCACCAATGACTGGGAATATATTCATGACTGGTGTCAAGCATTATCCTGGATGTGCCGGGGCTCCCCCAGAGGAAGTAAGAGCCTGTCCTCATGGACTTGCATGTGCTCGTACGTATGGAATCGACAACGTTATTGTTGAAAGCGATTGTCAAGAGTTGATTCAATTGTTGAGGAATAAGTCGATCTTCGACAATTCTGTTAGTCTTTTTGTTAGAGACATTATTTTTTTCAAAATTTTGACTTTTGTTCTCCGTCTTCTGTAAAGAGAAGTAGCAATGGAATAATAAATGATCTAACTCACCGACAATCCATTTATCTAGAGGATAAGATATGAAAAATTGATATATTTAAGGACATAACATCTCATGCTTCAAATAATATATAATTATGTCAATAGTAAGTTAATATAATACCCTTTCCTTTTTCTGATAAAAAAATACTACCAAATCTTAACAGTAGAAACGTACCACCAAAGTATTCTGTATGTACTGCGTCACAAACAAGAGTGGTCGTCTCTCTCAGCGCAAATAAAGAACGGGGAAACACCCGAAGGTCCGTCGCTTTAGTCGCAAAGTAGGATGAATTATCTGTTCCCCGTCGCTCAGTCCCGCTTCCCCTAAATCGACTGTTCGTCGAAATGGTCACTTGAAGTGCAAGATCAAACCCTAATCCATTTCCTGCTTTTTGTATGCAGCTGGTCTCTTATCGGCGTTTCTGCTTCTGAGAATATGGGGTTTTCGATTTCAGCAATTCCCTACTAGGGTAACTGATGTTCTCTACTAATCCTCTTTGAATTTGCTGCTTTTTCCATGTAATTTGTGTTTCTCGAAGCAATCATTTAACATTTTGAGCTATTAGTTTGGACCTAGTTTCATCTTTGTGACCGTTCCTGTGTGCGGATTGATGGGCTGTTTGTTTTTGGAGTGGATTCGTGACTGTTCATTGTCAATTGAGAGCAATTTTCATTCGATTTTGTTTGGATTAGGGGGGAATATGAATGTATAACTGCCGTTCAATGCGTATTTAGGGTCTTATATACCAATCCAACAGCTTTTGACCTGCTTCGTTGTTGTACTGGCTGTTTGAGTTCTTTCTGAGTACCGGTTATAGAGAGTATTTTAATAAATACAATGCTTGAATTATTGATTGAAGCACTTCATTTGATAAAGACATTTGCTTTTTATCTCCATATTCTGCTAGTAAGTTTGAAAAGAATATCAAAACTTCACATTTTCTTGGTTTCACCTCTTGGTGGGTAGCAATCTTGCACATGCATCGAATGCTTACTACTGTTGTGCGTTGAATGCTGTATTCCGGTAGGTATGCCCCAACATGGATCACTGTACATTTGCCTCTGAATAAAGGCTGGTGGTCTCCGTAGCACAAGTTCTGAGATGGAATGGCCCAGTGGGTCCAAAGCCAGCTCCGGTCAACGTCTTGCCACGAAGAAGAGAAGCAATCTTCATCGGCGAGCTCACAGTAGTCCAGAGCCACATACCGTTGGTCAAGATGCTCTTACTTTCCTAGCAAATTATGCAGAACGTGGAAGTTTGAATCGTTCAAATGCCCATCTATGCACGCATCCTTTTTCAGTGATTTGTGGGCTTCCTTCTGGTGGTGACATGAGGCCTGATGTAAACGACGCTGGAGGATTAAGGGAAACATATATTGAATCAGGTTGTTTGGGAAATCAGAACAAGCTTAAAAAATTGAAACGCAAGCTTGATAGTATCACCCGACCTCTTCATACTAAGACTGCATGGGAGACTGCCTTAGCCAGCGCGCCAGTTATTCTAAGATCTGCTAATGTTGTTACTGGCAGTGGTGTTCTGGAAACACAGGTATATTCTTTTGCGTTGGCCTTTGTGTCATCTCTTCTATGTATTTTGGTTGGCTATAGGACCTTCAAGTTCTCATATTCGTAAACATCCGTCATGCATCAGTGCTTTTCAGTCTCCGTTTTACTCACCTCGAATGGGTTACTGCTCCTGAGTCTCAAGTGGGCTTGTGTTTGTTTGTCAGTTGTTGCCTTTCATCCCCCGGCTAGTTCATATGATACTATATTGTGATTGTGCGGTGACTTGCTGCTGGTTTTCTGAAGATTTATTGTTATTGTTTTGGCCTTAATTGTTTCTACTCACAACACCTTAATGATCCTGAATGCTTTATACATTGTTGTGCATTTTCTGTTGAGGAATCTACTGTTGTTTCGACATTAGGATTCAACCGACTTGTTTATTCTTCAATGAAACTTTTACGGTTCTACTAAACAAAGTCACCAGATGGTTTTTACCTTGAAGTCTGCTTACTGTGATGATAAGGGTGTTTACTTTCAAATAAGCTGAGATTTATGTAGTCTAAATCTGGCCTGGTCTTCGTGGTCAAGGATATCATTGGACCTGGTTCTGGTAATTTCTACAACCGTTTGGAATTCTTCATTTTGCGTGTCAATAGGGACATCTTGCACCCTTGCATTTTGCTTGTCCCTGTCCTTACTGGCGACCTCATCATTCCTTACTGACTAGATCATAATATTCAGATGTGGCATGCCAATTTGGGGCCATGGTCACAGGTGTTAGAAAATATGAAGATCTTCCTGCCACAGAAGTCATCTTTTGGATATATCACCACTTTCAGGCCCCGGTCAGACATGCTGGCACCGGGTTGGGTGGGTTAGTCGGGACAGGGTTTGGTTACTGAATTGGTAAAGACATTGACATAGTTTTGGCACAGTTCTTTCTGACTACATCATCGTATTTAGATGACCACTTTGGGGACATGTTCACAGATGTTAGAAAATATGAAGGCCTTCCTGCCGGTTCCATAGAAGTCATCTTTTTGAAATGTCACCACTTCAGGGTCTAAGTCAGAAATGATGGCACAGGTTTGGCTGGGGTAGCGGGGAAGCAAGGTTCGGTCTCTTAATCTGTTCAAATATTGTCTGACACCCTGTTGGCACAGCTCTAGTACTATACTAAGACTCTATTCCACATACCATAGTTATCGGATTCTCTCAACCCCCCGCCGCCTTGCGTACCGTGAATGGATTTGCACGAATTAGAACACAATATTTTAGCGTACCAATTTGCCAAATCCGGCCAATTCAGCGAATCCATCTCCTATCACAATGGTGTTGCATATTTTTGTCATTCATAGGCCAAATTCTGAAGAAAATGGAAGGATTTTTAAGGTTGCCATGAATGGGTAAGCTTTATGTAGAGCAAAACAAGAAGGAGAGAGAAAGAAATATGGATTAATATGAAAATGATGCCTCATGTTGGGGGGGGGCGGAGGGGATAGAGAGAACCCTCATAATTAAATCATTTTATACAGTATGTGAAGTTTTGAATCGGCAGACTAGATGTACCAGTAACAACCATCGCGTACCAGATTCTCACTAAGTAGCAAATCACGTACCCAAATCCGCCTCCCGTACTGGAGCGTACTGCATTCCAGGCAACTATGCTCTATTCATAGTCTCTTGGGTTAGACCAAGAATACTGCCATCTTTTGTACATACTAAATAAGGTCATGCCCCTCAGCTATGTCAATCATCAAAGCTATATCTTGTAGGTTGAATTTGAATTCGGTTAACTGTCACACTGCTGTTGGTGCTTTCGGGTTTGGTTCCTTTTTCCCCCTTTTCTAGCAATGTGAATGTCTTTAGCAATGCTGGGATGGCCATCATAAGACTTTTTATTCATTGTTGTAGGATGCTTTTGTTCTTTTATTTTTCTTGGCTGATCACTGATCAGTCATGAGCAGACTTCTCTCAGCAACCATTTCTATAGCAGGTTTGAAGGTTTCTTCACTGACATTATTGTGGCGGTTCCTATAAATGCTGTTGGTGATGTCAAACAGACACTAACAAAGGTCGGGTCTACACAGCTTAAAATATTAAAAAAAAAAGATGGAGTTTGCTACTGGATTGTTCTTTTAGGGGTACTGTCAGTCAACCATGGACTCAGTGGGATAATCCGCAGGAGTTGTGATGGAATCTTGCTGTTACCCTTTAGCGGAGGAAATCAATATTGCTGTTGACAATCTACCAAGGGAAGTCAGGGGGTGGGGGGCTTATTTTTCCATTCCTTACTGTCCTCTAGTGTCTAGACAAATCTGCTCCTTCCTCAAACACCTTCTCTCTCAACCTCTGAGCCCAATGTCACCTCATCTTATCTGACTCTGCTCACTCCCCACGTCTTTGTCCTTTCCTCATTTATTTTCATATGCCTCCTCTCATTCTGAGCATCGGAAATTTGATGGGGTTGGAACTTTGTTTTTTCCGTTGAATTGGGCTATAGTTTGTTGATTGCTTTGTCTTTTTTAAATTTTTTTGGCTGATTTTAGTGGTTGTGTTGTTTACTTGTTTTGTTTGCAGTAGGGTTTTTTTTTTTTTTTTTTGGTTGGGCGGTTTAATGGTTTAACCTCTGTTTTGTTTTATTTTTTTAAAACGAAACCCATCCATTCCATTGGTTTTCTTGACCAATTTCCTTTTCCTCACTCTTCAACATGGTTCAGTCATGAGTTAAGGTCACTTCAGTTAGTACAATCCAGGGATCTATGCTGTAATCGTCAATGGGTTTTGCCTTTGATTTTTTTTTTTAAATCTTCAGTGGTGGGTATTTTGATATTTTTACCCATAAGTGATTTTCCAACTTTGTTTGCTGTTTGATTTGTAAGTCTGTGAAGGATCAAAATATCAAATGAGGAATTTCAAGTGCACCATTGCTATTTTGCCCTTTTTTTTGTTGGTTGATGCTTGCCATTTATGGGTTCTGTTGATGGGTTGTTGAAAAAGTATTCACTCAATGTTTTAACATTTTAGACATCCATGTCATAATGTATTTCAAGAAATCAGGGTCCGATCGTGGTGAAAAGCGCTCTTGTAGGGAGGAAGGGCATGGCAAGGGTTTGGGTGTACCTCCGGTGAAATGTGAGCACGCCACTGGTTTATCCTCTTCCGATTCTTCTTTACAACTTGTCCCTGCTGACATTCTTTATACTAATCTTCAAAATTCTCCCAACTCTTCTCCTTCCTCCCCTCAATCACAACCTATTTGCTCCACACCACAGCCAGCCATTCTCTCTATGCATCCACCTTCAAACCAGCAGTCAAGGGACATGATCAGTGACTTCAGTCCAAGTCAATTAACCTCCGCCGCAGATAAGAAGACGCTTATTTCGCCCAATGGTAGTGGGTAAGTTTTATAGTTGTAAATTTAATGAATACTAAAATGACTGATGTTAAATAGTGATTAATTTTCTGTTTACACAGATTTTATCCAAATCATATCGAAGTTATGCATTGCATTGCGAGAATCATCCAAAGTAAATTTGAGGGACCCTGGCCAACATGGAAGAAAGTACCCACCAATGTTCGTGACCACTGGTTTGATGAATTTCAGGCGAGTCACTCGCTAAAGAAGAGTAGATTTCAATCTATTAATTTTACTTTGTTTGCCTCTTATTGTTATCCTTATATCATGGTTGTGATGCCTCCTTCTTCTCCCTTCACTCTGGTTCCTCTTTTCTGGTTTCTGGTTGCTCTGTGCTTGGTTTAGGATATGGTCCTGCGGGTCTGGTTGGGTGCAGAAGCATTGCCATGTGTTATTTATTAGTTGCCTTCAAAAATATGTACTTTGTTGCCAAAAAAGAGAGACCTTTATTTTTCTGATTCATTTTGCAGGAATGGTATTACTGGCAACCTGAACACGCACGCCAAATAAGATTAAATTTTGAGGCACGTGGCATGGCAAGATTGAAAGACATGTTTTGTACGGCCCGGAAAGACCTTAGTGTAAGACCATTCTGGTTGAGTTCAGAAGTTTGGGATACTCTAAAACAATATTGGGAAAGCCCGGAATTCAAAAAAATAAGTGAACAAGCTAAAATAAATCGCGCTTCAGATGTTGATGGTTTAGGTCCATCTCTGCATACTTGTGGCTGTATTCCCATGTCCGAGCATAAAAGGCGTTTGGTACTGTTTCTTTTCAAAAGTTTTGAATTGTTTTATGAACGGTTGCATTATGGGTTGATGTGCAAGATGGATAATACCAAGTTTGGGCATGCAAGCGATTTAATGGACTTATGTTTTTTATATGTATATTCTGAAATGCAGGAAGAAAAGACTGGTGAAGAAGTCACACCGATTAAACTATTTGCGCACACCCACCTGAGGAAAGATAAGACTTGGGTTGATGCTAGGTCCTCCGTGGCATATGTAAGTATTGGGTTTGTTTATTTCTTTGAAATTCTAACAACTGCATTGTTGTCCTATTTGTTTCTTTATTTAAAACCATGCCCATTTGGCCTTGGAGGTTAAGGATTGGGTCAAGGTTCACAGGGAAGGGGGATAAACAGGGCCCAGTCCCTCTCCTCACAGGGGAATTGACCCCTGACAGCGTAGATGGGGGATGACTCCCTCACTGGCATTTTTTTCCCCTGTGGTACTGTACCAATTAATATGTTTATCCTAGACAAAATTAATCATGCACTGGAACAAGTAGACACTAGACACTAGTTTCCATAATTTGATGTAGGAAAAATTTATGAAGGAGTGGAATGCACTGCAATCCGGAGAAAACCCGACTGACCTTGATAGGCAAGATGAGGGACAAACATCAGCTCAGCCTACTCAACCTGCTGCTCAATTAACAGAGGCGGAGGTATGGGTCAAATCTAATAAAACAAAGAAGGGAACTATTTATGGACTTGGATCAGAGACAGTCAATTACAAATGCTCAAACCCTTCTACTAGCCAATCTAAGGAGAGAACTCCGCTCTGGTTTGATAGTCCTGAGTTTCAAGAGTTCTTGAGCAGAAAAGTTATGGAAATCAGTTCTGAATGGAATGCTCGGTTGGAGGAAGAGCGTCGTCAGACAGAAGAATTGCGGAAGAGGGTGGCTGAACTTGAAAAGGAAAAACAAGAGAAAAAGTCAAAGAAGAAGGCAAAAAAGAAGCTGAAGCAAATGAAAGAAATGATGAAAATGTTGCAGATGTCCTATGAATCTCTTTCGAAAGCCCACTCCACTGAGGATGACGACGATGATGATAGTACTGATTCTGATTAGTGACATACGTAAAATGCAGATGCTAGTCTTCATGAATTCTCAGACCTCATCCTACCTTGAAAGTGCCCGCGCCAAGTTTATATGTATGAATGCAAGCGTCCTCTATTTCAGTTGAAAATAACACTATGCAGCCTTCTGATAGTTCTTGGATGTCTGCTGTCTAGAAACACTGGTGATTTTTGTCCATGTAACAGAAACTCAATTAGTTTGTAATCATTTCTTCGTGCATCAGTTGAATCTGAAAGCTTTATGGGTTCAGCTTAGGTAGTCTTATGTCAATTGTAATTTGTGATCTCCCTTATTATGGAAATGAGGATGGATGGAGCTGTATGTATCTGTTTAAGAGTGTTGTGCACATGTGACGCTAGTATTTCTAGGGCTTCATCTACTAGTGTTGGTTTTGTTTGTTTGAGTGGTTTACTATGTAAGGCAGTTTTTAACTACCAACTACTGAAAAAAGAAACGATGAGGGTGGGTGGATTTGGGAGCATTAGCAGGATAAGAACTATTTTGGCCAAGTAATGCATTAGTACTACAAAACTACAAACGTTGAGTTGGGTCTGATACTTTGAATGCTCTGCTCTCTCGTGTTTGATTTTATTGTATTGACTTTTGCATCTCGAATGGATTTCATAGAAAAATTCAATCGAATTCAGGCAAACAGTTGAGGAATGATAGTCTTTGTAAAAGTGGGATCCACATTGGGAGTTGTTGTTGGTGTTAGTTGAACAATGATCGTCATAACAATGATAAAAGAAATGTAAACAATCCAATCTGTTTAATAGCGGAGTGTTCAAGAAATTACGATGATAAATTGAAGCAAGAGGAATTAGAAAGTAAATCTTCTATTTGAGGCAATTTAAGCGTAGATTTTGGAGAGCTTGCAAGTGCTAATAAATACAACATTTATTTATATACTTTTTAGTACAATATACAATATATGATTATTTTTTCCTATCGTTCCTTACTAAATTCATACGTTTAAACATATGCATTTCAAACATAGATATGAACAACAACGTAGCTAATTTTATTTCACACATAAAAAAACCTACATCAAATTGACTTTCTTTTTTTGTCTTTTGTGTGCTTTTTATTTGTGCCAAGCTAACATTTAGTGGACTTTCAATTGATTCTGCTTACACTGTGGTTTATCAATTCAATAATGGATCCGTACAAGGAGTACCTCCTTCCAAGGGATTTCAATTCTTACCTGTGGGATAAAGTTAGCCCGCCATTCTGTAGAGCAGTAGCAGCGTGAGAAAACGCGGGTGACACAGTGGGGTCTGGTCTGATGCGTGTGCCAACTTTTCCTTCTCAGTCAGCACGACACACAAGGCACACACGGGGCAGCACGTCTGCCTGTGTCTCCTCGCTAAGGCTGTCAAATAAGTCAGGTCGGGTTGAGTTCATGTTCTTATAAAACTTAAACGGGTCGAGAAATTCTCCACCTGAATCTAACTTGTTTATTAAACGAGTTGAAACCCTTGACCTGCACCCGTTTATTTTTTAAACGAGTTGACATGAAATTTACCCATTACCCCATTTAATGTAAATGAGTCAGGTCCAGGTTATTCGGTTAGCCATTTACTTATTTAATATTTCGACAAAAATATGATTATGGAACATTATAAACCATTCTTTTAAGTTTAATTCATCATCACAATTCAACCATTGTCCATGATCTGCAAGAACCATCCCAAAACACAGATCGACTGATTAGAAACCGTACTATTTCACAATTTCCCCCCAAAAAATAAACGGTAATTGGGCAAACAAGTCGATTTATTTAACCTGTTTAATTAAACGGGTTAAATATGTATTTTTTCGTGTCAAAGTTCTCAACCTGAACCTAATCTAATTAATTAAACGAGTTAAACGTGTCAACCCATTTAATTAAATGGATTGATTAATCAAACCTATTTAATTTCGTGTTCGGTTCGGATCGGTAATCGTGTCGGGTCAGCTTTTGACAACCTACTCCTCGCGAGCCACATTTAATATTTTTTAATATTTTTTTTGTTTTCTTTTTTTTTGAGCGTGTAAATAATTTTTAAATGATTTAAAAAATAGATTGTGTGTTATAATGTGGGTCATGATAAATATTTTTATTGAATGATTAAAATTAAAATTTTATGAATTAGAGAAATGATGAAATGTAAATTCTAAAAAATTAAAATTTTTGCTAATGTGACGAAGCAGATTTGCAAAATGCTCTTAGTCTTTACCATACGAAAACTACAAATGTCAGTCAATATTACTTTTCAGGCCAGACAAATGGTGCCATATTCACTGGATTTCATGAACTCTCCATTATATCAAGGCTATGACAACAGGTACAATCGTTGCTAGATTTTGTTCCCTGTTCGATCTGCTGTACCTACCTAAAATTCCAGCTTTCAGTGATTTGGTAGTTTAGTTTTATTGATGGGCATTGCTTTGATTGTTCGATTCTGGGCAAAACTTGTTTAGCTCTTCATACTGTGGAGCAGAGAGTTCGTCACTAATGGTACCATGATAGCTAGAACGAGAACATACAAGTCAATAGCAGGTCACTTGAGATTTTGTCACAAAAATGTTGGGATTCAATGTCGGATTCTATCAACGTCGACATCTAAAGGATACTCAGAAACTAATTTCCTCTCCGCTCGCCAACTTCAGAGCATCAGGCGTGAATTTGCCCACCTCTTGCAATTACCTGTCTTTTCAGAAAAAGCAATTTTGTATCACCAGAGAATTCATGGCCGGATTGTTGTTTCC
This sequence comes from Selenicereus undatus, assembly GCA_017589665.1. NCBI lineage: Eukaryota > Viridiplantae > Streptophyta > Magnoliopsida > Caryophyllales > Cactaceae > Selenicereus > Selenicereus undatus. The sequence continues at coordinate 5,742,711 of JACYFF010031958.1, read as the reverse complement.
GGTCTTTGGGCTGATGTTTTATTGGGAAATATTCTCATGCATTTGTACTCGAAATTGGGTCGTGTTAAGGATGCCCAGTTGCTGTTTGATAAAATGCCTAAGAGAAATTTGGTGTCCTGGTCTACCATGGTTACTACGTATTCCCAGCATGGCTATGCTGAAGAAGCATTGATGCTGTTTTCTGACTTTATGAGAGGTTGTGATGAGAAACCTAATGAGTTTCTGTTAGCTAGTGTCATGCGTGCTTGTGCACAGATAGGCATGCTTGAATTAGGTACTCAAGTGCACGATTTTGTTCTTAAGAGTGGTTTCATTTATAATGTTTATGTGGGTACTGCTATGATCGATTTTTATGCCAAATTAGGCAAGATGGATGATGCGAGAATGGTTTTTGATGAACTGAAAGAGAAAAGTTTGGTTACCTGGACGACAATTATAACAGGATATTGCAGCAGAGGGCAAAGTGATGTTTCATTGGAACTGTTCCATGAGATGATGGGATATGCTAATGTTGTTCCAGATAAGTATATTATTTCCAGTGTGCTGAGTGCTTGCTCAATGCTTCATTATCTTGAAGGCGGAATGCAAATGCATGCTTATGTATTGAGGAGAGGATCATTTATGGATGTCTCTGTGATGAATGTGCTCATAGATTTTTATCTGAAATGTGGGAGGGTGAGACATGGAAGGAGATTATTTGATCAGTTTGCTGTGAAAGATGCTATTTCATGGACCATAATGATTGCTGGCTACATGCAGAATTCATTTGACACTGATGCTGTGCAATTATTCAGTGAAATGCACAAGTTGGGTTGGACGCCAGATGATTTTGTGTGCTCAAGCATTCTCACTTCGTGTGGTTCACTTGAGGCCCTTGTACTAGGCGTGCAAGTCCACGGCTACGCTATTAAATTGAATCTTGAGTCTGATGAATTTGTCAAAAGTAGTCTGATTGATATGTACTCGAAGTGTAATTCCCTTAATGATGCGAGAAGAGCCTTTGATTCAGTGGTTCATAACAATGTGGTTTCTTATAATGCTATGATTGAGGGATACTCAAGACAGGAAAAGGTAGAGGAAGCATTAAACCTTTTTCATGGGATGAGGCATGAAATGCTACAACCGAGCGTCTTGACATTCGTCAGCCTCCTTGGTGCCTCAGCATCGCTTTCTGCTTTGGATTTGAGCAAGCAAATTCATGGTCTTGTCTTCAAGATGGGAATGCGAAGGAATATGTTCATTATTAGTGCCCTAATTGATGTGTACTGCACATGTAATTTTCTGCAGGATGCAAGACTTGTATTCGAGGAAATAAATGAGAAGGATGTGGTGGTGTGGAATGCCATGCTCTTTGGTTATACTCGAAAGTTGGAAAGTGAAGAAGCTCTTAAGCTTTACAATCAGTTGCAAGAGGTGGGCGAAAAAGCCAATGAGTTCACTTTTGTTGTAATGATGAATGCAGCCAGTAGTCTCGCAAGTTTTTGCCATGGTCAACAATTTCATAGCCAACTGCTTAAGACTGGCTTTGACTTAGACTCTATTGTAAGAAATGCACTGTTGGATATGTATGCTAAATGTGGATGCTTACAGGATGCTCACAAGTTGTTCAATACCACAAAGAAGAAAGATGTGGCATGCTGGAATAGTATGATTTCGACCTGTGCAAATCATGGACAAGCTGAGCAAGCTCTTTCTTTGTACAGACAGATGCTCAAGGAAGGAGTGCAGCCAAGCTATGTGACTTTTGTAGGGCTTCTCTCAGCTTGCAGCCATGCAGGGCTGGTAGAAGTTGGGCTCGAACACTTCAACACAATGCTCAGCTACGGAATTGAACCAGGAACAGAACATTATGCTTGTATAGTTTCTGTCTATGGACGAGCTGGTAAACCAACTGATGCGAAAGAATTTATTGAGAAAATGCCAGTCAAACCAGCTGCAATAGTATGGAAGAGTTTGCTCAGTTCCTGTCAAGCCACCGGTGATTTTGAGTTGGGCACATATGCAGCCGAGAAGGCAATATCTTCTGATCCAGCAGATAGTGGATCATACATCTTACTGTCAAACATTTATGCGTCCAAAGGTATGTGGGCTCAGGTGAAGAAAGTTAGGGAAAGAATGGAAAGGAATCTAGTAGTTAAAGAACCAGGTTGCAGTTGGATTGAGTTAAATGATGGGGCACATGTGTTTGTTGCTAAAGATAAATCTCACTGCAAGGCAGATCTAATCTTCGCAGTCCTGGACAAGTTGATCCAAGGTATGAAAGCAATAGGTTCTGTACCTGACAACAATGCAATTCTGGTATACGATTGAAAGAAATGAAGAGAGAGATTGATCATTTTTCCACTCAGTATTTGGATGATTCCTATGGTAATTTCACTCATCTTGGAATTGATATATGACCTGAAGGCTGGAACCTCAGAGAGAGACAAATTATTGCCATTAGCCCTAATATATTGGAATCTGGAAATATTGGGGATATTTGTGCACTGGGCCATATTTTCTTACTTATTAGCATTTTAGGAAGCGAGATTTGAAGTTGATGATTCTACAAAACATCTGATACCTTTTCACAATTGGTACAGATGATGCGTAACTGATTGACAATGCTGCAGGCTCTGAAGCCCTTTGCCCTCTATTTACTGGTGGATTTTCCTCCTTGTAAAACGTTTTTGAGGCCAAGTTGTGGGAAATGGTCTTGGAGCCTTATCTCATCTAACACCATTCATACTTCATCCTCCTGATATTCAACCAAAATTGCTGACCAACAAGAAGAGACATGGTCTTATTTAATTCCTCCAGGTTTTACTCAACACTTATGTTGTGGTTAACTGAGCAAGAAGACTCTCTTCTTGGGGTTTTTCAGGCTTTGTAGTGGAATTTGTATTCTATTTTCTATTGCTTGAAAGTAGCAAGTGAACTCATTTCAACTGCTTTGCATGATATTAAGAGTAAGCCAACATGCTTCTTACCTCCTTGTATCCAGTCCTAGGCGGAGCCTTGTCGGAGAGGCATTGGGTTAGCTGTTCAGCATAGTAATGTTTTTCATTATTTTGATTGACTTGCAGGTATCATGGGCACTGGGAGAAAAAGCATTTGGAGCATTTTGTCAAGACCTACTTGGTTCTTCATAACTGGTGAGCCCCTCTCTTTAAATTTTCTCAATCTGACAAAATTCTAGATAAGTACCTCTCAAAACTTGCAAGTGTAGAAACTTATACTCTTCCTGTTGCTGTTGCCAGAACCTTGGCATTTTAAGAACTCAGTGCATACGCTGTCTCAATGTACCCGAAGCCAAGGCTTTAGCTGTCCAAGGGTTAAGTCTGGACAGAGAATGCTTCTGCATGCTCATCCCCTTTGGATACACCATCATGGTATATCATCTATCTATCTATCTGTCTGTTTGTCTGTCTGTCTATCTGTAATATATAGGAGTATATAATTGAGTGACTCCACATGCTTTAACAAGTGTCTTAACTTTATTGGATAATACTACCAACTATTTTAGTTCATTTTGTCTTTTAGCATGTATATAATTTCTTTTTTATTTTTTTTATATGCTCCGGAGGACCTTGCACTTCTCCTTAATCAGTTACTTAGAAATGTCATTATAAACATTTACTTGCACATTGTTTAACCAAAAAAAAATAAAAAAAAATCAATAGATACATAGATTATATTTCTGATAAAATGAATGTGAACAATGAAGACAGCTTTGTTGATTAAGTACTTGCAATTTTGGTCATTGACATATTGTTTAACTTAGCTCTTAAATTGCAAGGGAATAGTTAGCATATGCCATATCCACGAATCAAGGCAGTATCTTTCTTAGTATATTTATGCATTGTAGTAATAAAACCATACGAGTCAGGGCCAAGAATGTAGACATGTTTGCAAAAGTAAAATCATGTTGTAGTTTCTTTTTGAATGTTTAAGCTGCTCGTTAAAATCTTCCTAGGTTTACTATCAATGTCTGAGAACTTCAACAGTTGAACTTGCATTGAACATCAAAAGGAAATTAACGTGGGTTCATCGATGTAATCATACGCTTTTGGGAGTGGGATTACCATATTGTGCATTATTAGTTTATTACTATGAGCATCAATGCATCATCATGAAATTGCAAGACAATGTCCAAAGAAGAACCAGAAACATCTAAAAATGATCTTTTCAGTGAGGGCAAAATATGAAGTTAGCTATATATGAAAAGGAGGGGGGGGGGGGGGGAGCAGAGGAGTCATACTGCTATGAGTGCAAAAATGACAAGACAATTTTGAATGTAAGCAGTGGAAAATTGAAAAATTGAAGGACTAAGGTTTACTTAAAATGGATAAATAATAATGTTCCTGAGTTTAGTCAGATCTTTTAGAATTGAGATAAATCTTTTTTGCTTGACCAGACAAGTCAAGCAAATACATTCATAACTCTAATCTCCAATCACAAAATCATTGATTCAAATTGATATAAATTGCAAGGTGAAAACCTGCATCAGCTAGCATGTCTAGTTGTCTATTATTTAAGGTTCTTCCCGTTGACTAATGTTGAATATGCCTTGCAAGGTTTTCTTCCTCTGTATGGAATCTTCCACTCACAACAAACCAAGATAACGCATCAGAAGAAAAACACGCAGCAAACCACAAAACCTATCATGAAGGGCTAAAAAAAAGAAAGATGCTCTGAACTCCAAGTAGAGCTCAGTTTGCCCTTTTGAATGAAAGTTCAAGAGGTTAATATACCTTCACTGAATGAAAGGCTGTGTTTTAAAAAGCGCGCTCTGGGGACGCCTAGGCTCACAAAAGCCCGAAGCCCAACTTTTTGCGCCTTGCAAGTGGTCAAGCCTAGCCCATTATTTCAGCCCACAGAAGCCTGCGCTTTTTTGTGCTTCAGGCCGAGGCTCAAAACGACCTAAGTCTACGCTTTATGGAAAAAGATCATGGGAGAGAGTGAAAAGGGAACACACCATGATAAAACACGCGTATCTTTAGATTGACACTTACCTTTGCTATAGTATTTGATGTTGTATAGAAACTCTTATCTAATTGCATGCTATTGCTTTGAGTATAGACTATATAGAAGAACCCTAATTTAGAAACCTTAAATTTTGGATGGAGGGTTCAATTGTAGCTGAAGCGTGTATAGTGTTCTAATAAAGACAGAGTTGACTAATCTTCCGGTCTCTCCCTCTCTCGAAATGGGAAATATGATGACCCCAATAATATGGAAAGAAGAATTAAAGAATATACTTTCTTTCCGCCCTAATATGCTATGAAATATTGTTTCCTTCCTTTTTTTCCCTCTCCTTCCTAAACTGTCTTCAGAATCGATGAATCCAATATAAGATACTATAGTATAGTCCACTGAGACGTCTAACCTCTTGTTTAATGCTATCATCTAACTTATTTGTCAAAATCTGGTTTGGAAATGCTTTTCAAGCATTTTTAAGTAAAAATGCACCTCATGTCCAAAAAGCCCGCGCCTTAATTCTGCTCAAGTATCTTAACTTATCCTCGAGTATCTTAGCTTCTCTTTCTTCTCCTCGTGGCTTAATATATATGACATTACTAACATTAACAATGTCCTCATTTCTTTCGTACATATCTTTTCTTCTCCATTGATGCTGGTGACACCGTACGTGGACTCTCCCTTTGTTGAATCAGGCATACATGCCTTAATTCTGCTCCCTCTAGCAAAATGATTGTTGAACATCAAAATGCTCCTCATCGCCTCCTGACTCTCCGAAGTTGAACAAAACATATCTTCTTTTGCTTTTTGTTTTGGCCCTTTCTTGATGGAATATATGCGTTGCTTACCTTCCCAGTTCTTCTACATCATCCTTTAAAGCCATAAAGAATTTTGAGGAAGATTGTCAACCAACAAAGTAAGTTCCCCTTCTTGCATCCCCTGCACTTTTCTGTGTGCCTTCACTTGCCCATCCAAGGGTAAAATTCAAGGCGTCTGTCAGGGGTGCAAGGGTTTCTTCGTACTTTAAAACCCCTAGAGTTGTCTCACGCATGTTTCTAAGGACACTACCTTGATAGTATCTCTTTGGTTATCTCTTCAATTCCATAAATGGCATGCTCTTTATAAACTTGAGCATCTCCAAAGGTAGAGGCGACTAACTGTCCGTTGTTATTGTGAAAGAAAATTTGGTTATCATTTGGAATTCCAACAAGACTCATCCCAATGGGTTTGAAAGAATAGGACATGACCCACGAAGAATACGACATGACCCATGAATCTTTCACACCGTACTGCATCATGATCCACACCTCAATAGTACCATAGGGGTCATCTAAATAGCTGCAGGAGTAAGCGAGACTCTTATTAAGGACCCACGTGCTAGTTAGGCAATTGTAGTGGTGTTTGGGGAGGGGAGCTCGGTTTATTAATTGAAACGATTCAGCAGCCATGTCGAATGCCAAGACTCCTTTGCATAGTTGTCCGACGACCCACCAATGGCATGACTGGTGAAATTTATATTTGAGGAAGCAATGACCAAATGCTGGACGTGATGAAATGACCTGTATGCTGGGGCAGTCGAGTTGTTCGAATGCCTTTAGTACGGATTTGTAGGGGATGAGATGGTGTTTGGTCTTCCATGAATTAGTGGAGAGACTATAAACTCTAACAACCCAGTGATCATCCTGATCATCTATAAAGTCGTGCCAGTGGCAGATTACTATGACCTTGAAATCATTAATAACAGAAGCAGAGCCACAATATCTATGCACTTTGGGCTCTTACAATAAGGACATATGTCAGGATTGAACCACCCCCACAACTCCTCGGGGAATCGAAAAGCAACGGGTGGTAGAATGTGCTTCTACTCTCTCGTAGTTGGATTCCAAAGAGTTAGGGTACCAACCCACCTACCAATCAATCTATTATGGGCCTGTTCTTTTCGTAGGTAAATTGAGGTGGGTAAAAGGGTGAAGTAGGTTGAGGTAGGATGAAGTAGGTTGAAGTAGATTGAGGTGGGTTGAAGTAGGTTGAGGTGGGTTGACTTTTTTTTATGTGATAAATTGAACTTGGTTAAAATAGTGGAAGTGAGTTGAAGTGGGTTGAGGTTGGTATTTTAGAATTGACCCACAAAAAGAACAGGGCCTATATGTGCAGTAAATGCCATTCACCGGGCCCAAAAGAGTGACCTTGTACAAAACTCTTGCTTGTTTTCTACTTGTTCATCCAGAAATGGGGGCCACTCGAAATCTGTAATTGTGGTTCTCCCAGAATTTGAATAATCAAGTGACGATATGACATGGGTTTTAGTAACGGAGTCTTTGGGAAAACAAAGGGTTTTACCTCTATCCCTTGCATTGGAGACAAGGTGATGAAAATAACGAGCCACAAATGAAGAACTTCTAATAAGAACGTTCCAGCTCTTACAAACTGTCTTGAATTGGAAAAGAGATTTGACGGTCTACAAATCTTCTGGTAAAAAGGGTGCGGTGAGCGTTTAACATTGTTGTGGCAGACGTACAGTCTATTCGGATTGAGGGAGAAAAGGGAAGGGGAGCGGGAATGAAGGTTTGTTAACTCTCGTTGCCCGTTGTTTGGGAATAATGAGTGAGGGGGAGGGAAGGAGAATGGAGGGGAACATTTCATACTCATTCATCCCATTCCCCCCATTTTTACTCAACCTCAAAATGAGGGGAAAAGAGGGGAAGGGAAGATTTTTAATAGCTCTACCCCCCTTCTCCTCCATCCCCTCTCACAGGAAATCCAAATAAGGTTAGTATAAATCACCTTTCTTTACTTCCCTTCTCCTCTCTTCCCTCCCTTGCCCCTCTTTACCTTAATCCAAATAGTATGGTAGCTATTTATTGTAGAGGGGTTTAGGGTTTTTGGTTGGGGTTAGAATTAGAGTTCGGGTAGGCTAGTCTTGAAATCAAAGACTTGGTTAAAAGTAGGTGCTCTTTTCTTTTTAAACAAGTAGTTATGGAGTGTATTATTAGCGGTTCTTATTTTTTTTTAAAAAAGAATTAGATGATTGATTATTTTAGAGGGTTTTAGGGTTTTAGGTTGGAGTTGGAATTAGTGTCTCGGTATGTTAGAACTTAGAACTTAGGTGTTGTTTTGGTTTTTTTTTTTTTTTTTGGGGGGGGGGGGGGTGTAAAAAACTAGTTTTTTGGGGGTTTTTGTTTTTTTTTTTTTTTGAAAAAACAAAAAGAAGTTGAGGAAGAAGAAACAAGGGAAATACCACCACTTAAAGCCATATACAAGGAGGCATTATAGTCTCCATCAACAATTAACAAGTGGATGAGGCAGTACTTTAGTGGCTATCTTTAATTGATGATGGAGGACAAGCTGGTACCATATTCATTAAGGTAGCATTGGTTAGGGGATAAACGGACTTCTCCTGTGCTAATTGTTATTTTTGTTTATCAGCTTAGCTGGAAGTTTCAACTAGATTGTCCTGTGATATCTTCATATCTTATTAGAAATTGTTATCTTGTTTATATGATATAGATTCAAAATATGGCCGATCCGCGAGGAAACGGCCGCGTCGGAAAGGCTTTTGAGTCGGTCAAACCGTGTTTTCGCCGATATATGGAATGAGATTTCTGCATTAGAGCGATTTTTCCATATTATGACCGAAACACAATCGTAACTAAAACCGCATTTTGAATAATAAAAGAAAGGATTCAAGTTTTTGGCAATGCTGTAAAACTTGGTCACAGTTTTCTATGGATCTTAATTATCTGTGAACACTTCACTGTAGATGAAATGAACGTAATCCTTTTTCTTTCTTGCATGGTATGTCTTTTTCCCTTCCGCTTTTTTGGGGGGGGGGGGGGGGGGAGGTTTTCATGTTCTCCAACATGAAAACACTTATTCATAACTTCATTATTGTCATGTACATGAAAGGCAATATGCGGTATCAGAGTCTGGGAGAACAAATCCAAATTGAAGTACAACTGCAAATCTGCAATAATATAAACTTGTTCTAACAATTGAGACAAATTTGAGGGGTACTAACATGAAGATGATACTGGTCAGGACCATAAAGAATAAAAATCTTGGTTCAACCATTACCTTCTACTTTGTGCAATACTTAATAAGAAATTATGCAGCAAGAAAAATAATCAAAAAAGTTTTTTGTTATACAACAATTCCTGATCAGGAAGTTGTCTGTGGACTGTAAAGCTATGGACCATATAGAACTGAACTCTCATGTACAAGTTGTTACGAACTTTATTGGACAAAGTATTATGGAACAGTTATGAACACTGCTAATTTAACTTCAAACCTCATAATTTGTTCTGTGACCTGATCATCAGGAAGTTGTCTGCTAATTTAGCTTCTTCCGTATGCTTCTTGAGTTCCACGAGATGGAAGCATCTAATTTACCATTCATTATTACGGAAAATGGGGTCTGTGATCGATGATGAAACTGAGCTGCTCCGAAGGCCACCCATGTTGGAACATTTACTTGCTATTTATGCTGCCATGATTATGGTTCTGACAGTCACTCTGCTCCTTGATAGCTTTGATTTAAGTTTCCAAGATTGTTCATGGTGACTTTCTCATTTGTTATGCTTGGTGTCCATGTAATTGGTTGTCTCTTCTGGACAATTTCTGGCAATAAGCATCTCAAGATCACAGCAATCACTACAATACTTGGCCTTTAGGAGTTAGGACACGATACCAAAGGGCGTTCCTTTTGGTGAGCACTCTCCAACCAAGCTTGGATATAAAGAGCAGAATTAGTCACCCTCATCGAGCTTGGACCCAGACCTCCAGCACCCTTGTTTTTTATGACCATTCCCAAGCCACATTATGTACCTTACAATGATCTTCAGTTCTCTCCAAAGAAACCTTCTTGCTGTCCTATCAGTTGGAAATCGTGGTAATTTAGCCATTCGCATAGCATGAAAAGGGATGTTGGAATTCATGGCTTGAAATAGAGTTGCTCTACTGGCAGTTGAGCAGAGTCGTGACCTCCAACCCGCCAGGCGTTTGTCAACACCTATGGACACATGCTTGAAGGTTTGATGACTAACCCTGCCATTAGTGGTAGGCATTCCCAAGTAGCGGCCAACGCACTTGTCACTGGCATTTCCAGTAGCTCACTGATTTCCTGAGCCAGGGAAGGATCGCCTGTTCAAAGCCCATTTGTGTGTCCAAAACAGAGTCTATTGACTAGCACATATGTACATGGTAGTAAATTGCACCCTACCTATAATATGAATTTGATTTTACGCCATTAGTCTAAATTTATCCAATGTTCGAAAGCGTGGTGCAGTCTTGATAGATCTATTGTTAAAGCGGCCATGACAATCTTCCTATTTCCGCTGTTTCATTCCATTTTGTGTGAATAAGATATTTAAATAGATCAACCCTTGGTTGTTCGAAGCATGGAACATAAACCTTTTCGGTCAGTGATTATGCAGGTGTTGTGGATGACACTCCCGGAAAATCCCTCCTCTGGTGTATTCAAAACGCCAAGAGGGGATGAACTAACATTGGAATATTCCTGCTTTGCCTGCTCCACAAGAGAAGTGCCTCTATCTGTATTGTAGGAATGAACAGGCATGACTATAAGCTCGATTCCTGCATGAATCCTTCGTCGCTAAGATGCTGTACAAACTTGGAACATCTTCCAGCCTGCTGAGCTAACAACGTATCTCTACCTTACTGGTTTTAGGATGATTTGATCGTCACTCTACACCATGGTCTGGTGAATTGGCTTGGCCTTCTGTTCACAGGTGATGACTCAGGGAGCTGGTGTTAGAATTTGTAATCTCCCCTCAAAAACAGTGTACATATAGAGGTAAGCGAAGAACATGTCTTTGACACGTTCTTTGCTGAAACACCAAGTTGTTTTGAAAGGTTCATAGATCTCATTGATTTTAGGTTCCTGGTAATATCTTTGTTGATATTGAAATAAAATATAATCCGGAAGGGAAATGTTTTGTCAGGAACTTAGATTGAAAAAGCTAAAGGTGCAAAAAAGCGCAAAAGGTCATGGGACATTGGCTTCGGGGCGAATGTGCAGGCTTTTTTGGACACGAGGTGCACTTTTGCTAAAAAATACTTTAAAATCATTACCAAACCATATTTCTTTGAAAATAAGCCAAATAATGGCATCAAAGAAGGCATTAAACATCAAATAACCTATGGTATTTTAATATCTACCTGTTAAGGGCCAGTTCTTTTCATTGGGAAATATGAATTGATAAATGAGTGAAGTTGGTTGATATTGATAGAAGTGGGTTGAATTGAGTATTTTTTTTATTAAAGTGGGTTGAAGTTGGTAAATTGGGATTTACCAACGAAAAGAACATGACCTAAATGTTTGCTTAGGCCATTGGACTCCCCCCGTGGTCCTCGGTCCACAAAAATTACAACGGAAATTACTTTTACTAGTTTCATCTTGCTTACCGTACTCTCTTCCCAAATCCAAGTGCTAGAGGAGACCAAACCCGTAGGAATACGTGCTGTATCCTCCATTCAAACCAATAATCAACACCACAAATGAATTCGCGACAATTTTCACAAACCACAAAAAATCAAAATCAAAATCCATTAAACACAACAAAATATACTTAAAACATTAAACATTTAAACACAGCTCAATTAAACAATTAAATCAAAAAATAATTCAACTCATGGCTTCCAAGTTCCAACAACCAACATGCCCAGGCAACGAGGAGTAGAGAGAGGGAGAGAGTTGGATAGAGATAGAACGAAAGGAGAGAAGAAAAACAAGGGGTTGGTAGTAGTAGCATTGTAGTAGGCCATTTTCGACCTCTTTGAACCCAAAAAAAAAAAATGAAAGGAAAGAAGAAAAAACTTCTATGGTAGTTGACTCATAAAAAAGAAAGGAGGACGATGAAGAAAGAAATATGAAAGAAGAAAGGAGAATGAAGCATTTACCTATCGCTGTGGCTAGGGTTTCGACTTTCCAACAGCGAGTTCGGGTTCGGCAACAACAGCAGCAGGCTCGAGTGAAGGCTTAGACAAAGACAAAAGCAGGATTCAGGGCATTAAAGGTTTCTTTTCTTTTTTTTTTTTTCTCTTTTTTTTTTCTCAAAGCGTCTCTATGATTCATAAAGCGCAAGCTTCGTGTTCTTCGTGCCCAACCCAGAAAAGTCCAAAAAAGCGCGCACTTTTTGAATAGCTATTCTGACCCATTTCAAGCACAAGAAGGTGAGTTTTGAACTTTTGTGCACCTTCGTGAAGCCTGGGTGCGCTTTTTTAAACTAAAGTTAGGACCATTACATTCTTTTGAGGCAATCATCAGAAGAATTCAACAGAAATCAGAAACAAGGGAAAAAACAAAAAAAGGAAATATTGGATACGCTTCGACAATGATCAGTTGCTGCCTTGCAGTTGATTTGAACAAGTCTGTAAGACTGAATACTGACCATGTCTGTTTGCAGGCAATTATTAGAGAGTACAAGTACCACGAATATAACAGATCACTATGATCAGACACTCTTCAAGAACGCCAAAATGAGTTGAGTAATAATAAATCACATTATACGTGCAGCTTACATGAATTCAGGCGATAATCATGCGGGCTTAATTAGTACCCTACACACTATAACACAACATGTACTTAACATGGAATAACCTTGCAATGCTGCAAGAACGCAGAACAAACTCTACGTTAAGACTTGTGGTACTCATCTATGATTCACTCATGAAAATCGCGCCATATCCACTTGATTTCACCAGCTTCTTCAACAGAAGGAAGACTATGGCAATGGTTAATCCCACAGCTGCCCAAGTGAACAAGCGATCATCTGCAGGCCTTTGGGCTCTTGAAGTAGCCCTCTGTTGGACCTGCTGGCCTGGAATTCTGGCTCTAACTTGCCTAACATCCGTATGCACCATAGCAGGGTTAGCATTCTCAAGGGCTAGTTGAGGTGCCTCGACAATTCTATCTTCTCCAGCATTTGCGGGTTCTTCAGCAGTAGTCGCACTGCTGTCATTTTCATTTCCCTCAGACTTAACATCCTGTTCACCTGGGTGATCTTCAGAAGCCAGCTCAGAGTTTTCTGGGACTGGAGGTGCCTTGCTCAGCATATATGCATGAATCTGTGAAGTTGAAGAGAGAGAGATTAGGATTGTCAAAATCTCTATGGAAGAAAATTAAGAGATGACAGCAAATACTACGGAATGACCTCATCAATCAGCTTTTGGCGTTCAGGGCTCCCAAATTTTGGGGGTGCTTTGCGGGATTTAATACCTAACCTGCGCCTTTCTTCCTTATCAAAGTCAAGAGATCCCAATGCACCATTAGGGGGTGTTGGCATAAATGCAATGAGTGCCACCAATGCAGTCCGAACTGGCACAAAACCATTAAGCAAAACGGTATAGCCAAGAATCTCAAGAAAGACTAGAAGAAATCAGTCAAAGCACAGCAGTAACTGATTCTCAAAAAGCTTAAACTCTATGACTAAAACAGTGGTATCTGCTTCCAGGAAAAGGTCACCATCCATGTGGCTCATGTAGAAGTGTCAAGTTTCTGCCATAAGTCCCATGGCAACAGCAATTTTCTGAAAATTTTTGAGCATCTTTGGTTCGAGAAGTCTTGTACATCTTTGGTCCAAAAAGAAAGGTTGAGTGTCAACAGCTATATCAGAGTGTCAAGTGCCAGAAATGTTTACAAAAGTAAATGGCGTAAACCGAAGAGTTGAAACAACATAGGTCATCAAACCAAGATTCAAAAATATGTGGTATAGGAAACACATTCTCAGAGGCCAAAGATATATCTTCTAGTTCTCTTGAAGCCAATTCAGTTGGCTTAACCTGTAAGGCTAAACTGAATCTACAACCCATTTCCAGTTGAACGCTTCTTATTTTAGCCTAACAGCTTACCTTTTATCTACCTGGTAACATAAACACAGGAATACTCTTATGAATCTCTGTAAATACGACAGTCCAACTAGCTCAGAATGTTTCTCATTTAAACCAGCACAAATTCCAAAACCTATTTTAGCTTTCTCCCACTAATTAGTTAACATAACTCACCTTAACAACCCAGGAAAAATAGTATCCCAAAAGTCGAAGGCTTTCACAGAACTAGAGTTTTCAAAACTGCTCACTTTTTTTTTTGGGCCTCATTCTAGTAAAACTCTCCCCCCCCCCCCCAAAAAAAACAGCACAACCCAAAGTTTCCACTCTAGAACGACCAATGGGTTCAATAGGCGAACTGCTAGAAAAAATACCGCAGAACCAAGAACCAAAAACTGTGACGTACCACTCCACGATGGTTGCCAATGCTCAGGATGATGGTTTGATATGCTCAAGCAAATTTTCGTCTGGGTTTCAAAACGACCATTGGGCTGAAACATACACAATAACAGCCACCCAATGAATATGTTGGCATAATGAAACAGAAAAGACTAAAGAACAGAATTCCAGCAAAAGTACTCACCGTCAACAACAAGAAAGAAGGAGGCTTAAAGGGATATTCAGCGGGCAATTGGATCCTTCCATGATAAATACCACCTTCAAATTCGGTCTCACGAGGTCCCCTAATTGCAAATTGCCATTCGAATATATTCTCCTATAAAATAACGTCAATACAAACAATCCCAATCATCAATTAAAGATGTTTCTAAAGTATCTTGAACCTCATAATTTCTAATTGACTTCCAACTTAAAACTGAAGACAAATGAAATAGCCATTTAAATGCATCAGCAGCTACATTACGAACACTGCTCCCCCCTCCCCCCCCAAAAAAAAGCCGACATTTTTTTACCATTGCAAAGAGAAAACGGCAAAATTAAACAAACTCTAGAAACATACAGAAGCAAATACTTCGATTCTTAATTAAAGGCAACAAAGAAACAAATTACGAATTCGAATAATCAGGCAACAGATCAACACTGCCAGCCACGACACACAGCAAATAAGGAACAGCTAGTTGAACCCTAAAATTCCGTGGTCGAAAGCAACACAACGTACATCCACAATTCGATCAAAGAATATAACTTGAATTGAAAAAGACCAATAAATCAAATCACAAATCAAACCACCAAACAAATGATGAATAATATGAACACAGATCCGCAACAAGCCCAAACCTAACCATCTCCGAGTTACACAAAAACAATCAAATTGAATCGTTGATCAACAAAATTGGAGGGGAAAAAAAAAAGGATTAAGAATAGACAGAAACACATACCTCAAGAGGAAGGCTCATGAAATCATCGGAAGGGTTAGATTGCATCTCCTTAACCTCCTGAAGAATCCGCTTAACCGCAGGGTTCTTGAGGTTGTACTTCTCCACCGCCGCCATGCTTATGAAGGTTCTCCGACGATTTTCCGTCGGCGGAACGCAGAATATCTCCGGCGGTTCGAAAACGGAGAGAGAAACTCCACACAGAGAGAGAGAGAGAGAGAGAGAGAGAGAGAGCGAGACACAGAGAGAAGCAGGGAGGAAATTAGGGGAACGGTGGAATTGTTTTAAACGTGTTTTATAGAATTATTCCTAGGAGCTGATTTGAATGATAAAGAAATGAGCTGGTTGGCTAGTGGCCTGACACGTCATACCTGGAGCTGATTTGGCAAATTATTATTCATTAGAGAAGCCTTGCTTTCTCATATGCTAACGATTGTATATAAAATATAAAATATATAACAAATACGCCTAAAAAAATATATGAAATAAATATAGAAGTACATATTTACGAGTGTATATAATAATTTGCTTCAAAGAGTTGGAATTCAAATATTCAATGGTTGATTAGTTGATTTATTTATTGTTCATTAAAAAAGGTCCCTTTCATGAGCTATCCTCTAGGCAAACTTTCCGCAATCCTTCTGGTAGTTGGTCTAATGGTATCCTTATGATTCCATATTTTGCTAAGTTCTTTCACCTGCCACTTCTCAACAAAGGTACTTGACTATAATGAGAGTCGAGTTTGGAGTATATTCTTTTTATCTTATTAACTGTTGGAATATTGCATTCATCTTGTTTAAGCGCTATGATATAGATTTAAATTATATGATGAAGGTATGCAAAAGCAAATTTAGAGGAATATGAACACCATATATAAACGTAAATAAAAGCCCTCATCTTATGTCTTGAATGGAAAGTCCCCCCCCCCCCCAAAAAAAAACTCAAATTTTAATTGTGCCAAATAATGTGTTCAAGTTTATGTCAAAATTAAATTGGCTTTATTTTGGAATTCGAATCAGGCATGAATTTAGTTTTCACCTTCATCTTATTTGTTAATTTTTAAGACCCAATTTAACAAGAAAATCCATGGATGAACAATCAATATAATAAAGATCAGCCTAGTAGGACACAGTAGGTCTTTAGGTAACTATAGTATCCTAAACCATGAAGGACTTGTGATCATGAGTTATTACAGTTTTCTGCCTTTCCGGGAAACATAATACCAATTACATATTCCTAATACAAATTGGATTTGCATGCCCTAAGAAGCCTTTAAATACATCCCCGTGCCCCCCCTTAGTTCTCATACTTCCTCCATTGCACGTCCTGTTCTTTCTTGAACAATGGCTGATGCTAAATCATCAAAATCCTTGCTTTTCCTCTTGCTTGCGCTCTTCTTCTCCCTCCTCAACCTTGTGCCCGGAGCGCTTGTCGTTTCAGCTTCTTCTCATAAGGTTATCCATGACAAACTCTCCTTTGACAGGATCTTTCAGTTTGGTGACTCGTTAAGTGATACCGGAAATTTGATAAGAGATAATCCTATTGGCGGTCACCCCTTTTCCAGCTTTCCTTACGGCCAAACCATCCATCGTCCTACTGGTCGTTGCTCTGACGGTCTTCTCATGATCGACTACATTGCCAAGTTCTTTCATCTCCCCCTTCTCAACCCCTACCTTAACAAACAAGCCAACTTCACCTTCGGTGTCAATTTTGCTGTCGCGGGTTCAACTGCCCTAGACACTGCTACTTTGAGAGCTAAAGGTATCATATCACCAGCTACTAATTCTTCCCTTTCCATCCAACTTAACTGGTTTAGATCCCATCTCCACTCCATGCATATGTGTGGAGGTAACTTGGACTGCATGGCAGGTGTTGTTAGAAAATCTCTAGTTATGATGGGAGAAGTTGGAGGCAACGACTACAACTACGCCCTCCTTGAAGGCAAATCCATGGAGGAGCTGTACAAGATGGTGCCGGAGGTGGTTCGAGCCATCAAGGAAGCCGTAAAGGAAGTGATCAACATGGGTGCTATCCGTATTGTCGTACCCGGAAACTTTCCTATTGGGTGCATGCCTATCTATCTGGCACTATTTGAAACTCAGGATTCTGGTGCCTATGATGAACTCCATTGTCTCAAGGGATTGAACGACTTCGCTAAATTCCACAATGAGCATCTAAAAGCCGCGATCAGAGAGCTACGAAGAGAGCACCCCAATGTGGCCGTTGTGTATGGGGATTACTACCATGGGTTGAGATGGATTATTAAGAATGCAACTTCTCTTGGGTTCAACAAAGATGGACTCCAGAAGACTTGCTGCGGGTCGGGCAATAACAAGTATAGCTTCAATTTGACAAGGATGTGCGGTTATGAAGGGACTACAGTTTGTGAAGATCCAAGTGAAAGGTACAGTTGGGATGGAATACATTTGACTCAACATGCTTATCTTCATATGGCTCAATGGTTGCTGCGCCGCATTGTTCCTGGCATTCTTCAAGTGGTTTGAGTTTGGGTCATAGTCTAATTTTAGCCATGATAATAACTAGGTTTTTAAAGTTCTCCTTTAGTTCAATTCTCTTGTTCAAGATGGAGTCCTTAGTTTATCTTTTTTTTTTTTGCCATTAATTTTGCTTGTTAATTCTGGTTCTATTATTAGTTATTTTGCAAATAAAGAAATTTGATTCAAAATACAGGTTCAGTTTATTGAATTTGCTCGAGTTTTGATTAAAATTAAGTTTTGAATAATGTAAGAATAAGCACAGCAAACAATATAACCTCTCTTCTCCCCCCCCCCAACCAAAAAAGGGGCAAATTACAACTATGATGGATGAATCCGTTTTTTCTAGTTTGGCGAGTCTAAAAGCCCGCAACTACAGAACGAGCCTTGTCTATAAGGCCACTCCCAGCGTGAGGCACGCATGAAAAGCAGAGGGGTCCACGTGCCAAAATTTGTTTCCCAACCAGCGTTTTGCACAAGGGACACGCAGGATGGAACACCTGTCGTTCCATGCCCCATTCCTTTTTTTTTTTGTCTTTTTGTGGTTTTTTGGGTTTTTTCCATGAAAAATATTATTTAGATGGTTTTTAAAAAAAAAGTTGTATGTTATAGGGTGAATCCATGACAAATATTTTATTGTATAATCCAAAGTGGAGTTTTATAGGTTGAAAAAATAAAGGAATGCAAGTTCCAAAAGATGAACGCTTTGCTGACGTGGCAAGGTAGAGTTTCAAAATTTGAAACTATAACTGGGAATGCTCTAAGAGCAACTCGTCTCTCTTGCTTTTGGCGAGGCTTCCTGCAGCAGAGAATAGGCGCTCAGCTGGTATGGTAGGAAGGCTACTATTTAAGCTGGCCACCACATAGGCCAGACATGAACCATCCGCGAAAGCAAACGGTATGCAAAGACAAGCCGTAAAGCTGGCAAGTTAGGGCGATGCCAGATGGATTTATCCAGGGCAAAGTGTGTTAACTTCCAACTATATGAATTAAATCAGCTACATGTCAAAAGCGGGCGTAAAATTGTTTTTCCTTTTTTTATTTGGCTGGATGAAACTTAGGTGAAAAGTTCATATGATCATGTGAATATGCTAGATTCAGAACAGTATATATTCATATACATGCAAATACATATCACTCAACTCGGTCAACTGATTTTACACTTTCCACAGTTTGAACAACAGAGCTTTCCCATTACAGGGTCAGAAAACACAGAAAAGCAGGGACAGATAGATCAAGCACAAGAAACCTTAGAAATTAAGGTGAGAAGAGCACGTCACTTTGCCCGTCCTTCACTCATATTCCAGAACTCTATTTCTTCCTCCAGAACGTCCACGAAGGCTGCCTCAGCTTTGCCGCGCACATCATTCGAAGCCTTTGCTAACAGCCTGTTGGCGATCTTCTTGAGGGAGTCACAATATTGAGCAAACTCTTGGCTACCCCATCTCTCACAAGCCTCTCTCAGCTCTGGAGGAGTCTTGGCATCCTCTTCAAGGCAGTGGGCAAAGCTCTGTTGATACACAGCCTCGATGGCCCAAAAAGCCACCATGGCCACCGTGTAGCTCACATCTGGATGCATCAGGCTTTCTAGGAACCTGAAAACATCATGCAGACCCATATAATTGAATGTGCACTGTAAGAAATAAATACAGGACTAACCTGAATGCGGAAGTATACTGTTGGTGA
>JACYFF010031958.1:5710320-5723383 GCA_017589665.1 Selenicereus undatus | reverse complement strand
AGGCTAACCCCCTAAAACCCCTTTATATAGGTTAGGGGGTAGCTAGGTTCGTCGCCCTAGGCGACTTAAGTGGCCGTCGGGCCTAATCTAATTAGGCCCGTCCAACATGCACCAAAGAAAATTAATCCATACCCAATGATGCAATGTGAATAACTCGGTATTTGACCTGACATGAGATTCATGACAAGGCAACTTTCTCGATCAATATTGCATTTCTTTTGGGGATAAATTTATTCGACCAAATGATGGTTGACTGATCAAAACTGACCCTTTTAAATGTCCAGATTGAACAACACCCGACTCGAAATACCATCAACCTGGACAGCATCACCTGGTTTTCAAGTCTAATTGGACTAAAGATATCGAGTTACATGACTTTCAAGAATAAACCGAGAAAGGAAATCCCAGTAAAAATGGAAGTCATAAATTACCTCCAGTACTTCTGGTTTGTCTTCGAAGGAGTAATGCCAGTCAGCTGGATATCCCATTTCGCAGCTTCTTTCTTGAACCAAGCGATTTCATCGTTAAGAGAAGCCATACCAGCCAAAAGAATCTCCATATCATTTTCATCATCTGGCTCCTTGCAAGCCTTCACCAGGACACTCGCCACAAAGGGCACGAACTTCCTGACAAATAAGTAATCCTGACTCTGTTTCAAAGCAGAACGCAGAGTCAATATCTTCGATTTCTAGCCGGGAAACATAAATACCTATATGGGTTACGTATGGATCAAGTTCTGTTTACTATCAACCTGCTAATCCAGTTGAAAATGAGGTGGAACATATGCTCCAACATGCTGTTCATTGCATATTGGAGAATCAAGCAGTAATCTCAATCAAGTAAACTATCACACGTTTAACAAAATTGATTTCAAATCTACCCACAAACATATACACAAAACAAAAACCAAACAGGGCAAAACTTGACTAATTCAGAAACGAAAAAGAGCTGGAAGACAGAGACAAACCAGCCATCGCTTGTAATTGTTAATATCAACAGACCCATCACGGATGCTATGAATGAAAGGGTGTCGAGTTGCTCCAATGTAAATCAGATCGTGCTTCTTCACCCATGTCTCAATCGACACCTCCATTTCTCTCTCTTCGAAATCTGTTGACTTGGTTCTTCTTGCTTGCTTAGCTACGCTACTCTTAAATAGGAGATGGTGGCAATTGTCGGGATCAATTCAAGCGAAATCGCGCCACGTAGTGAACTGGGAAAATGGATTTCTACTAGAAGAGTGAAGAACGAGAGTGTGGAATTAGGGTTTCATGGTGGAAACCTGGAGATTGTTCTCTGATTTCAACCTAATGATTCCTTGTCTTTCTCCATTCTTCTTGTTTTCCCTCCTCTCTTCTTGTGGGTCTTTCTGTTTGAAATTGTATTTAATGTGTTATGCACCGCATATTATGTTTGCATCAATAAATTAAATTGTCTGTAATAGCTAAATTTATCAAAAATATTTATTTCAACCGTTCATATAAACAGTTAACCGTTTAACAGTTAAATTAGAAACATTATCATCTGTCTAAACCGATATCCGTTACCTAAACAACTAATTTTATCAAACAACTTAATTAGTTCGAAAAAAGTGGTATTTTTAAAAAAGGTCAGAATATTACTAATATAAAGCTGAGCTATGTGACACGTGAGTCGAAAAATTGTATTGGTCAAAAATTAGCTTACCATTTAAATTTTGGAAAAAGCGGTTAAAAACTTTGTACATTGGGAAAATAGCACGTTTTAATTTGTGATTGTGGAAAAAAAAAACCCTTAAAATTTTCCTTTTTATTGTATTTGAATTAATGATGTCATATAATCATAATGAAACTAAAGAATTAGGAGTATGACATATTTTTAATTATTTTTATTAGAATTCATTTGCCTTTAAAATGATCCATAATGTAACAATTAAAATTTAAGGTTCTTAAACTAGCCAAACGAAAGTTTGGTGTTTTATATTGACCTTTTTTAATCAAAGTTTTACATTGATTTTTGGCATTGGTCGATCGTTTAATGATTATTTTTTTCCATATAGTCGAGATGGATATTGAATTTTGTAGCCAGATCAATAAACATGAAAAAATCAATTAAAAATCAATTAAGAAATATAAAAGAATGTTCTACTCTCTTTATAAGTGCGCAAGTAAGTTATGTACAAAGTGTTTTGTAATATCCTAAAAAGTAAGTTAAGTGTTTTATGCTACATAAATAGAAGTTGAGTAATTAGTATTGTTATTTGGTACAAATTGATAACTTGTTTGGTTCTATGTAATCGAAGTGGTAATGCAATCAAAATGGTAATGGTGATTCCATTACCATGTTTGATTACCATTAGGGAATGTAATCAAGATTGCATTGTAATTACATTTACCTCAATCTATGAAATTATAATTACTTGACTTATTCTAAACAATTTTGATTGCATACCTTTAAATCAAAATTTGTCCAACTATAAGCCATTATATTTGAGAACTTTTTCTCTCTTAACTCCATTATCTCTCATCTACTTCCTCTCTCTTATTACTTTGACACTATTTTTTTGAAGGTTTGAAGCCCCACTCACCTCTCTCTCTCTCCTCTCCATATTAGATAAAGTTTAACCTAGACTATGATCGTATTATTGTAACTGTATTTTTGTAAATTCTAGACATCATGTCTCTCTCTCTCTCACGTGATCATCATCATCTTCTCTCTACTTGGTAAGCTTGAACAATATTACATTATTGTAATCCATAAGAAATAGAGTGAAGTCTCATGTGAAATATCGTAATCATGATGATAAGATATTTGATGATATTTATCAACGAAGCTACAAATAATTAAAATGGGCAAAAATAAAATGCGAATTGAATTGCAAGTACTTCACGTCACATGTAAAATTAGGTATTGTTTGTAGATGAATTCATTCTATTACACTTATAAAAACTTTGTAACCAAACATTGTAATGCAATTATTATCCCATTCCATTACACTAACAATTGCATTACATGCTTGATTCCATTGCATAGTGATTGCATTACTTTCAACCAAACGCTACATGAGTGTTTAAGAATGATTTATCCCTAATTTATTTACAAATTATTAAGTAGTCCCAGATCAATTGATCCCTAAATAAAAATTGAGGGGGTGTTTGGTAAACAGCATTTTGGAGAGCTTTTTGGCCAAAAAGAGTTTTTTTGATCAAAATTAGTTGTTTGACCTAGTAAAAAAACTAATTTAAGTATTTGTTAGAAGAGCTTTTTAGAAGAGCTTTTTGGGTCCAAAAAGCTAATTTGGAAAAGCTAATTTGATTAGATTTTTAGAAGAGCTTTTTGGGAATTAGCTTTTTGTCTTATTACAACTTTATTAGAAATAGCTAATTTCATCAAATAGTTTTTCTACAAACAGCTAATTCAAACAATTAATACAAACAGCTAACAGCTAATACAAATAGCTAACAGCTCTTTGCCAAACAAGATCTCAATGTTTATTATTAAGCTTCTTTGCATCCTCTACATAGTTTATTGCCAAGTTTTGGGCAAATGAGATTGTAAGGCTAGTTTAGCCTCAAATGATAAGTCGTTCTCAATAGATTTTTGTTGGACCTTCAAATCCCATTTCTGACCCCCCCCCCCCCCCAAAAAAAATCTTTGAGGAAGTTGGGATCCCATTTTGGGCCATGTTTAACACACCGAGTGACTAATCTGCAAAATTCTTATCCAAATCATATTGAATGTGTTTTCTTTGTTTTCATAGATTTTATAAAGAAAATAATCAACAATTTTTTTCCTTGGCATGTAAGACAAGCTACATAAACCTTTAAGCAAAAGTTGTTCCCCGTCTTATATAAACAACAACAACTACCAGTGTGGGTCCTGCTTTCGCAAGGTTTGGAGAGATCTAGATGTAGGCAGTCTTACCTCCATCGACATCTCTGCCTGTAGAGAAGCTGATTCCAACCGACACGCACAATAAGAATTTTGTGAAAACATTTGTAAAAGAAGGGTTAGAGAGAGAGAACCACTTGTATAGTACAACAGAGGGGGTAGGTGCCATACTTTAGCAGCGATAGACAAATAATGACATCTCCAGAAGCAAGCACTTCTTGCAAACAACACACAAACGGCAACCCTTAACAAAACGTACCCTGTTACAACCGAAAGACTCTATGCCGACAAAGCTCCTCAATCTAAGACCTTAATTCTATCCCGCCGGAGTCTTCTATCCTGTGCCATGTCCTCCGTCAATCCTACAACTTTCCGGTCCCCTCTAATCACCTCATCCAAACTCTTCTTTGGTCGACCTCTCCCTCTGTTACCGTCGGGGATGTTAACAGTCTCACATCTCCTTACCGGTGCGTCCACACTCCTTCTTTTCACACGGCCAAACCATCTTAGTCTTGATTCCCTCATCTTGTCTTCGATGAGCGCCACTTTGACTATGTCCCTTATCACTTCATTCCTAATTTTATCCAATCTCGTATACCCACATATCCATCTGATCATCCTCATCTCTGCAACCATCAACCTTTGAATATGAGTCTTCTTTAACGCCCAGCACTCCGAACTGTACATCATAACGGGTCTCGCTATCGTACGATAAACTTTACCTTTCAAACCTACCTGCATCCTCTTGTCACACAGCACACCCGTAGCGTGCTTCCATTTTAGCCAACCGACTTTAATGCGCTGGTTAATATCTTCGTCAATATCACCAATCTGCTGAACGATTGAACCGAGGTACCTAAACTTCTCGACCTTCGGTATTGGCACCCCGTCAATGGTGATATCTTCCCCCGCACCTTCCCTCCCGCTAAAGCAGCAATGGAGGTATTCAGTTTTCGATCTGCTAACTCTGAAACCCCTATACTCCAGTGTGTGCCTCCAACGTTCCAACTTGTTATTACCTCCCTCTCTGGTCACATCAATAAAAACAATGTCGTCAGCAAATAACATATACCAGAGTAACTCATCCTGAATCCCTTTAGTAAACTCATCCTTCACTATCGTGAGCAGGAAAGGGCTTAAAGCAGACCCTTGATGCAGGCCAATACCAACGTAGAAGTCGTCGGTAGCCCCTCCCGGCGTCCTAACCCTCGTTCTACCTCCCTCGTACATATCCTTAATAATTCAAATATACCCAGGTAACACTCCTTTTTGTTCCAAACAACTCCAAACTAGGTCGCGTGGAACTCTATTGTAAGCTTTTTTCAAGTCGATGAACACCAAGTGAAGATCCACTTTTCTATCTCTGTACAATCCCATAAGCCTTCTAAGGAGGTAAATCGCCTCTGTGGCCGACCTGCCAGACATAAAACCAAATTGGTTATCTGAGATCGAGATATCCTTCCGCAACCTTCGCTCAATCACCCGCTCTCATAACTTCATTGTGTGACTTAGCAACTTTATGCTCCGATAATTGTTACAGTCTTAAATATCCCCTTTGTTCTTGTACAATGGGATGACTGTACTAAACGGCCATTCTCTAGGCATCCTAGAAGTCCTAAGGATGACATTAAAAAGTTCTGTTAGCCACTCCAGTCCCTCCTCACCCAAGCCCTTCCACACTTTTACCGGTATCCAGTCTGGTCTTTCTGTCTTCCCATTGGGCATCCTCTTCAAGACCTCTTTAATCTCGTCCCTGCTGATCGGTTCACCCAGGTGAAGGTCGAGACCCATCTCGCTCCTCTCATGACCTGTATTTCGAGGGTCTGCGCTCGCTTCTCCGTCTTATATAAAGTGTTAAAAAATTACTTTATATTCACATAATATTTTCACAATATAAATTTTCAATATATCTCTATATTTTACTATAAACAACAAATAGAGATAATAAAGAAAAATTACAAATTATCATATTTGGAATTCCTACAATGGGTAAGTACACTTGAAAGTGGAATATTATAAAAACTAGTGTTAAGATAGTGCATTGCACGGCTTGATGAAATTCCTTTTTGTTTATTTTATGTCTTATAGAACACAAAATGTAATAGGCACTATTAAAATAGCAATTGTTAATTCTTTAGTTTCAAATGAAGACAATAAGATTCTTTATGTTCCATGTGTTAGAGCAAACCCAACGGCTTACTCACGTGGAGAAAAAGAGGAGAGAGAGAATGGGTGAGGCGAGCGCTCAACTCCAACGAAGGCCTTGTGCCTTGGGCCTCATGGGGAGCCTCGGCCTGCTGAGGTAACTCGTGAAGTTTTTTTGTTTTTTTTTTAGATTATTTTAATTAGTTTTTTTATTTTTTTGATTCAAAAAATAAAATTGTGTATTGTATAGTGGGTTGATGGGTATTATTTTATTTGATGAGGCGAAGTAGTAAGCCTTTCACTGCAAAGGGTGAGGATTGTGAGCTAAAAAATTGAAAAGAAGTCTTATGTGAAAGTGGTAGGCCTCCACTGGTGAGCCAAAAAACAGGCTCACCACTAGATTTGCTCTTGTGGAAGCCAAGGAAGGAGACATCATTACACAATTGAATAATTAAAATTGGTAAACCAAGAGAATGCAAGTCTCATCAAAAAGTTAACTAAAGAAAATACATGCTATAAGAATTATAAAATAAAATAAAAATAAATGGCCAATTTTGATTTAAAATAAATAAAATATAAACCTAAACATATTCCCTAGGAACTTTTTGTTTAAAAAAAATAATGTTGTCTGATTTACATGAGATAATTTATTAACATGCGCTAGACATTTAATTTAAACCAAAAAACAAAGCAAAGAAATTACAATAATTGAAATTAATGAATTATTTGCTAAAAATATTATGGCATACTATTTTATCTCAATTACTACATCCAATTACTAATTATAATGAAGCCTACTGACGGTAATAATGTATATTATATATCTAGGAGTGTGCACTCTCACTTGCCATGTATATATATTTTTCCGATGTGTATTTGTCATATAGACAATTTTTAATATGCGTCGTTGATGTGGCTTGTAGGAGTATATACTCCTACGAGTATGGTGTAGGCTCTAAATCTTTTGACATTCCATTGTTTGTATATTATGCAACTATTCTTAAATATATAAATTTCTCACCCTTGAAAGGAAAAAGTACTAATACATGACATAATTCAAAATCTTATGAAAGTTGTATAATCTTCATTGATAATGTGATGCAAATATACAAAGTAAACTTTATACAGTATTTATCCCATAATTGACTAAAAAATATAATTGCATATACAGCTTAAAAAGTTCTCAACCTGTTGCTCAAAATCAACACGCACAGCTTATTATTTAATTTCAATGAAAAAAAAAACCTATATGTTGATGCTTATAAAATAGTAACACTACCGCCAAAGTATCTCAGTACAGGCTCTATCACCAGTATCCGAAAGCTTTTATTACGAGTTGGGTTACAATCGCAAACTTCATGGCCTACCATGTTAATCTTCATTATTGACTGTTACAGGAATAAAAGCCTAAGACCTCAAACCTAATGATACAATAGCTCCTAAATAAGCCAACACTTTATATTGTATTCATCCCCGAACAGAGGTTGGTTTTGATCGTTCAAAAATTTGAACTGAGTTTGGTTGTGATATAGAGGAAAACCATCCATCCTACAAAAGCCTCGGCATTTGAACGGGCACCTCCACATTAAGGTAAATCCTACGAAACGACGCCTTTGGTAGTTGATTAGAACATGACAGCAAGCACAAAATAGGTTACAAGCTAATCAGGCACAAGCTAATCAGGCCAATTTTACAATCAACATTTTACTTAACTACTAGTAGCAACTTGCGATGGTTAATGAAGAACACTTTGGAGTTGTAAAACTGGCAGCTTGCCTTCATGTCTTGGTAGAAGACGATGGAACAGGATTTCTATCCTCAGATGTAGCAGGGACATCTTCCGATCCATTGTTTATTCTATCGGTATTGTCATTCATCTCATTGAATGTGCGTTTCCTAGAAACGGAATGTGGATTCTCCTCCTGGTCTTTCTCCTGTTGTTGGGTATCACTTGATGAAGGAAATAGAGGAGGCTCCTGACCACTCAATCGGCAAAAGACTCTCTCAACTGTTTCACTAATTTCCTTCCCCAGGCCGTTATCATCCAAGATTAAATCCCAGACTGACTTTGAGGCTTTCTCCAGCACGGGCGCTCTGTCAAAAGAAAAGCATCCATCAGTTTGTAAAATTGGCGAGACAAGCAACCAAATTTACCGAAACCAAACTAATACCCAAGTCAAGCCTAAGCGTAGGAAAGGGTGGAGGCGGCCAGATGTATGCATCTTCACCCTCTGTAATTGAATTGCAGAAAGGTTTTTGTCGGATTCTAGATTGAGAAGGCATTGTCATCTTCTACAAAATCAAAGCAGCGAAAGACAGTTTGTTGAGATATTTGGCCTGTCCTGAAAACAGAATCTAAGGTGGCTACTCAATATACAACCCCAAGCACAGAATTTACGTTCTGCTCATATGGCTTTCATAGTGGCATCAATATTACTTTCTGGCAGCAGAGAAACCAGACTTGCGTTGGGTTTGGACTTTGGACTGGGCAGGAAGGGATAAATCCCTGCCTCTAAAGAAAGGGCTAATACTTATTCTCATTTCTCAATTTTTTGATTAGGTATTCTGCTCTCTATTAATGCATGACTTTTCTTTGAAACCCATCTGCCCCTCTCCAAAAAAGAGAAACTGCAACTTCTTTGCATAGACGACGATTTTGGTCATCCATCTTACTTAACCCAAACTGAGACTTAAGCTCTGTTTAAGAAGGCAGGAAGTAATTTCTCATTTTTGATTGCTCAAAATAAGGCAGGAACAAAGATTGTTTCTCCTTCCACCAGGAAAAATTTCCCATTTAGACAAGAGATGCTGATTTCTGCCTCACTCCTGACTTCATCCCCCCTGACATCCTCTCAAAAAGGGTCATCTTCATTATTTCACACAAGGAAAGGCATCCAAACAATCTTTCGAACCAATTTCAAAAATTTGCCCCATGCTTCTTCAATCATGAGGAGAATGTTACATGTACTGCACTGCTCTTCTAATATAATTACCGACCCTGAGGAGGGAGATGTTTTAAGAGCAACATAACAGAGCCTCAACTGACACAATATAGCATTTCTATAATGAAATAGATGACACAAATGTGCAACAGTGTGCGGATCTTCATAAGTTAAGGTAGTATATCTTACTCAAGTTCCTGCCTGAGTGCATCGAAGAGCTCCCTTTTCGTCTGCTTTTCTGCACCAGGTTTGTTAAGAACTTTGCTTTGTTCCACCATTGTTATAGTTGTTTTCTTCAGCTCCTCCTGCATGATTGCGCAGCAATTTCATCAGCCTCCAAAAACATCTCGTCACTCATCATAGGATGAAGACTGGAAGACAAAAGCTCATATTTCCTGAGAAAATCTTCTGGATTTTCAAGCCAAGATCCTTGCCATCAAAGGTATGAAGTGTGAGCCAGAAATCACTTTTCTGCTTCCAGGGTACAAATATTGTCCATGCCAAAGGCAAGGATTAACTTAAATAACAAGACCGAGGACATGAATTACATAAGTTAACCTCTGAAATCAAATGGATTTAGATCATTAAGAAGAAAATGCAAGGTCAGAGCCAAGGTGAGTCTCTAGACCAAGATATAAAAGGAGAAAGCTACACAAAATGCAGGATTCTAAAAGCCATGAGAACATCACACAAGTCGCTAAGCCACTACACAAGAAGTACAGAGCAAAGACTGTAGAAGCATGTTATACAGCTCAACCAACATAGATCTAAGCAAAGACAAATTTAAAAACATGGAGAGAGGGGATAAAATAACAGAGCATTGTTGGAAGCCACGTAGATCTAACTACTGGATGTAAACAGGCATCCCACCATTAAGATGGTTCACAAATCATAAACAAGTCAGTTGTTGGTCCCCTCCCCCTGGTAATTTTCTTTCTTTTTTTTGCCCGGGGGGGGGGGGAGGACAGTGAAAGACCATTTGCTTGGAGCTCATAATAACAGGTACAAGGAATGAATCTGGATTCATCCAAATCTATTCTCTCAAAACCCATACCTTGATTCAAGAACGAGCCACAATATGAGGTTGTGATATTCTCCCTTTCTCGAACCCCCCCCCCCCCAAAAAGAAAAAAGTTTCAACTATTGATACCCACTAATGTGCCCTGGCCGATTTGTCCTCTTCTCTGACCGGCTGATCCTGAAACATCTCATTTCCCCTATCTAATACTGCACACAAAAACAAGAGGTGGGAAAAAGGGGGGGAATAAGCACTGCCAAGTACACCATCCTCCTCACCCAATGAACTTCCCGCTCTTCGACAGGCGACAACCAAAACCCTTCCCATGAATGACTAAGCCAGGTTCTCCCTCCTCCAAAAGCTCTTTTATCTATCTCGGGCCGCTCATATAATGGGCCATCCTGACCAACAAACTCTTTTAAGCACCAATTGCATACCCTACGGGAGCCCCAAGATCCTCAACTTCCCCCATCTTGTCCTTCATCGAATTCCAAACCCACACCACCTAACTATGTTCTCATCCCTCATCCCAACTAAGGTACCCACACTCTAGTCAAATTTATCCAAGTGTTCGGTCCTTCAAGCCCAAAATAAATACATACTTCATTTGCAAAATACTTGGTAACTTTTCCAACATGGAAAGGATGGAATAGGCTTGAGTCCATGATTTCAATGGATCAACCAACATTAAAGGGATAGTGATGATATAGTAGCCAATCTAATAAATTCAATGTATCAGGGATCAGAACCCAGTCCATACCCCACACTTCTTTGTGCTTGATAGTTATATTTGAACCAAATTACCAGCTACTAGCCCAATAGGCTTGCTTTCAATTTTAAAAGGGATGAATTTTATTGCTTCTCCATCTCCGTTCCTTCTTTCCTCTCCACCCAATCCCCTCAACCCAAATATCACCTCCATGCTAAGCAAACCATCATGATCCTCCACTGTCCACCGAAAACTGCCAACTATCTTATCAGCCATATGCATGTCTAACCCCCCCCCCCCAAAAAAAAAATAAAATAACCCCCACTCTCCTTGCCACCAACCAGCAGCAGCTTCAGCAAGAAGCCAACAATGGCCATAAAAGAGGGGGGGGGGGGGCTCCTGCAACTACTGCTTAAGTACCCTGATCCTAAAAACCAGCCAAGATTTGTCCATATTGCATCAATCAACAAATGATAGTCCTGGTGTCATCACAGCTAACAACCAAACTAAGAAGATATCCATCCAACTTCTTAGAATGTTCATTTGAACTTTTCACAAAACAACTTCACTGAAGTTGCATAATTTCAAGCACCAGTCATCATAATCAGCTCATGGATAGCTAATGAAAACTAAAGAATTCAAGGTAGTCCATGATTACAGATATAAGTCAAAAATCAATTTGACACTTTCCTAATAGGCTCATATCAAACACTGACGAACTAAAACCAAAACGATAGAACTACCATTGATGTCATTGTGAGATTCATAATTTCAAAAGCGTATTATAAAAGTGAATGTTCCGAGCAAAGGTGAAAACCCTATCTGCTTTAGGTGGAAAGGGGGGTGTTAGGGGCATAGGTTCTGGGGCAGATATATCATACTTACATTAGCTTTAAGCTGGTTTATGATCTTCAACCTGAGGGCATCAATGGTACCATCATTCATCAGGGACTCCAAAACATCCTCTGGTGTTATTATGGATGATGACTCCATTTCGTTCTTCCAGCTCAAGAAAAAACTTCAATAGAACCTATTGAACACCCCATTTTCGATTTCGCAACAGAAATTCACACAACTCATCGAAAATCCAGAATAAAGCTAAGAAAGACAGAATGAACTTGAACAAATCGGTAAAGAGAAATCAACGCAAGCTTTAAAATCATAAATGATCGTCATCAAACCTGGAATAAGAAGAGATTGAGGTCGAACATACCCTAATCGGACGGGATAGACTGAAATTTTACGTGGGGAATTTGGGCGAGGATCAAATGCCGAAGATTTGGTGGTTCTCCAGGAACAATCGAGAAATGGGCGAATCGAGGAAAGCGGTGTCAGAAGGCAGTGCAGTGGTAGGCGGAAGAGCTGCACAACCCAATGCAGGATGTCGGAGCTCAGCTGAGCAGGGCGATGGCTACCGGCTATGAACAGATCCCAATTTCCAAATCCAAGTGTTGGGGTGTATTTATAATTATCACCAACATTTAATATTTAATATAACTCAGCACAAATTAAGCATAATTTAACATAATTTAATACTTGTGAAAAATATTTATAGATTAGCTTATGATTAAACCAATATTATCTAATTGTTTATCAATAATGGGACTTTTTTTACCAATACTATAAATACGGTTATTATTTTGATGGTAAAATGCAAATGACTTCGAAGAAATAATTTATTAACTAGATAACTCATTAATTTCCTTAACTTAGACACAATTCTTTTTTACAAAAAATTGTTATAAAAACTAATTATTTACTAACAACTTCCAGCTTCAATTTATATTGATATAACTAACAATTTCATCTTTATTTCTTACCCTATCTCCCTCCTTTTCCTATAAAAACTTCCGACTCCAATTTATATTAATGCATATCCTTGATAGTTTTGATTATAATTATTTTCGAAATTAAATTAATGATGCAATCCATTACATATGATAGTATAGGAAATCTGATATAATATATGAAAACAGAATACAATAGTCTTTTGGAGACATTTGTCAACTTAGGATTAGTTCTTTGTTTTTTCTTTTTTTAGGTTTTGTTTAATTTTAGGTGCGTAGTTCTTGATATAAACGAAATAACTGTATCAAATGAACTAATTTAATATGGTTCATCTCTATTTGAAAAATTCATCAATCTTAGCATTCTTTGTATCAATGCAATGAATGAGACTTTGCTAATTTTTCTCAATCTTGTATTGAACAAGTATAAAAATACCTCTAGCAATCACTTGCATAAATCATGCGACTGGCTTATTATACATTAGCAAATGCAGACATTGGACGACGTTACAAGGATGAGAAAAATTACATCTAACAAATGTATTTATTTTTTTGTGTTAAAAAAAACACTCTTAAATTACATCTAACATAT
>JACYFF010031958.1:5681281-5709920 GCA_017589665.1 Selenicereus undatus | reverse complement strand
TTGGTGAATGTAACAAGATATCCCTCAACTTTAAAAATAAGGTAAATACCCCCTTGATTTAGTTGAGTTACTTTATTAATTTTATTTTTTATGTTAATTGATGATGTGACTTCCCTAAAATGTAACATGGCAAGATTTTGGAAAGAAAAAAGCCACATAAGCATGTTCTTGCATAAATTGATTAAATAATTTATCCACAAAAGTTACATAGTCTATTTTACACAATTATATTAAGTAACAAAGTATACGACACATTAAAATAAGCTAAACAACATTATTATATTTTAGTGATTCGTATTCAAAATATAGAATTAAGGTCACTACTTCTGTCAATTTATAACATAACTTTTTAATTTTTTTAATTTAATTGATAATTCATAATTTCATCATAATTGAGTTAGAAAAATATTACAATAATTAAATTATCATAAAGATATATGAATTTTTATTTTTCTTTTTTCTATAAAATAATTTCATAGACTTGTTTGAAATAAATTGAGAATTTCATTCCTCTCAATCGAACTCGCATCATCTTTTTGCTGTCTATTTTTATACTATCTTATTTTTTGATATTTTTTTCAATTTTCTTGAAAAATTATTAAAATGCTTTTTTTTTGGTAGAAAAATGCTTGTGTTTATAAAATTAACTAAAAAAATTTCATATGAAAATTTGAAAATGTCGTATGCTATGCTCTAGAAATTAGGTTCATATATAGTTGATTCTCCCCCTCCTTTTGTACCAAAATAATTATATATATTAATTTTTGTGTTTTACATGCCCCCAATATGATTCGTTTCGATAATATGTAAAGTAATTTTGAGCAATTCATATTAGCAGTTAAAATTTTTCTATTTGTAAGTTAAATTATCAAGCAAAATATGATTACGAGATTGAAATGAAAGATTTCGATCTACCGAGATGATCTCTTCGGCTGGTACAACAACAACACCTCCCAGTGTGGGTCCCGCTTTCGCGGGATATGGGGAGATCCAGCTGTAGGCAACCTTACCTCTGCCGGTATTCCTACCCATAGAGAGGTTGATTCCAAGAGACCCACGAAAAAAGCTTTGTGAAAAAGTTTTATAGGGAAAAGCGCTTATGAAGCATTTAAAGAGAAAAATCAGCGCCAAAGAAGCTGAAGCTGAAGCTGAAAGAAAGCTGAAAGACCGTACCTCGACAATCCATGCTAAGCAGCTGTCGTTCCTCCCAGAAAAAAAAAAAACCCAACCTGCAAACAAGCACGACAGACCCCCACCAGCACTAAGCCACTGCAGGTACTGACAACTATAGAGTCGCTTCTTTGCCATTTAAGATTCTAATCCTATCCCGCCACAGCCTCCTATCCTGAGCCAGGTCCTCCGTCAAACCCACTACTTTCAAGTCCTCTCTAATCACCTCGTCCAAACTCTTCTTCGGTCTACCCCTTCCTCTCTTACCACCGGGAGGGTTGATCAACTCACACCTCCTGACTTGGGGCGGCCATACTTCTCCTTTTCACGTGGCCGAACCATTGGAGTCTTAATTCCCTCATCTTTTCTTCTATGGGGGCCACTTTAGCTAAGTCTCTGACTACATCATTCCTAACTCTGTCCATTCTTGTAAAACCACACATCCACTTGACCATTCTCATCTCAGCTACCATCAACCTTTGGGTTTGCGTCTTTTTTAGAGGTCAGCACTCCGATCCATATAGGACAGCCGATCTAACTACCATCTGATAGACTTTACCTTTCAATCCTAAGGGCACCCTCTTGTCACACAGTACCACTGAGGCGGACTTTCATTGTTGCTAGCCCACTCTTATGCGCTGGTTATTATCTTCGTCAATGTCCCCATTTTGTTGGATGATCGAGTCAAGGTACTTAAACTTATCCACCGTAGGTATTTGTCTCCCATCTAGGGTGACTTCTCCCCCGTCTTCTATCCTTCCACTGAAACAACAATGCAGATATTCCGTTTTCAATATACTTAATCTAAAATCTTTAGCTTCGAGCGTAAGCCGCCAACTCTCCAACTTGTCATTCACCCCCTGCCTGGTCTCATCGATAAGAACAATGCCATCTGCAAAAAGCATACACCATGGGACCTCATCCTGAATCCCTCTAGTAAGTTCATCTAAAACTAAGGTGAAGAGGAACGGGCTTAGGGCGGAGCCCTGATGCAGACCCATACTAATAGCGAAGTCATTGGGCTGGTCTTTATATTATAATGGGGAGGAAAACAATTTTGCTTTATTTATTGTTGGCCTCACCAAATGTAAGAAAAAAATATGATGCATTAATATATTGATTTTTCATAAGACTTTTTTGTGGTAAACCTAGAAAGTCAAAGATAATATTTAATTTGATTGTTTTTTAGAAATAAAAAAATTACATTTAACACAGTATACATTAAATTAAGCCACATCATTTTAACAAGTCATGTCATTTTTTAAATTTACTACATCATTAATTAATAAAAAGAAATAAGATTATATGATAACATCAAGGGGCATTTGCCTCATTTTTAAAGTTGAGGGGTATTCAATACATTTAACCAAGGGTTCAGAGATAATATATTTTTGAAACTCATATGAACACTCTTACATTGACATCAATATTTAATTTACTATGGCAAGAAATTAAATATTTATCAATAATTTAAACCATGTACACTAACCATGGGAAACATGGTATTGCAACTAGTTTTGTGTTAATACCAACAAATAAGTTTGCATTTACAACAACTTATAATGGGTGTACAACAACAACTCCCAGTGTGCGTCCCGCTTTCGTGGGGTCTGGGGAGATCCAGCTGTAATCAACCTTGCCTCTACAGGCATTTTTACCTGTAGAGAGGCTGGTTCCAAGAGACCCACAAAAAAATGGTTTTGTGGAAATATTTTATAGAGGAAAGATTTTGCGAAAACACTAATTGGGAAAACCTTTAATAGAACAACTTATAATGGGTGTATACACATTAAAATAAATTTATAAATACATTTTTGGCTTAATTACAATTAGATATAAATCAATTTGGTACAACTCAGCATATTTTAACAAGTTTAAGCATAATTCAGCATGATTCTTCATAAATTGTAAAGAATATACCCTAAAGAGATAATAGTATATGACGTGGTTGTGGCCCATTATAGGTATGCCTAAGGCGCTGCTCATGGCAGCTTATTGCTCCACCTACAAATGCTCACAGCTGAATATCACTTACACGTGTTTTGATCAATACTAAATTGATATCCAAGCATTCACAACAACCTCTTAAGCTAGGTTAAACATTTCAGATGTATGGCCTTTTTGACTTTGTAAGAGTCATCTTAATTTTCTGCATTACTCTCCAGGAGTTTACTTATGTCATTATGTATTTTTGTGAAACAATCAAACTTCATAGTACATGTTGCTAATCTGCTGTTGCAAAACCTTAGTTTATTGATAGTCCTAATGCTGTTGCATAAAGTTACAGCATTTAGGTACCAACATCTCTAGTTCTCTTTGTACAGAGAGGCAAGTAATTCAGAGACAAAAATATAAGTTTTCATACATATGTCAGACTATTAAAATCAAGAACGTCCATAACCACTGTCTACAACTCCAAACTTGCTCGAAGCATAGAGGAACCAAGAGCCAAACATTGCCATTTCATGCTTTGCTCTAGTCAACAAGCCATGTAA
Organism: Selenicereus undatus; assembly: GCA_017589665.1. Classification (NCBI taxonomy): domain Eukaryota; kingdom Viridiplantae; phylum Streptophyta; class Magnoliopsida; order Caryophyllales; family Cactaceae; genus Selenicereus; species Selenicereus undatus. Next base: position 5,706,255 of record JACYFF010031958.1, on the reverse strand, counting down.
CAAGCCTTGGCATAATGTTACATAGCAGCACAGACAATCAGTCAGAATTGATTCGTTAGCATAATCACAGTCACAGACGATCAATCTCTCCAGCGATGACCACAACTTGGATTGCAGCATACGAAGAATAATGTCATACCTTCCTCTCCTCTAGAGGTTGCCTGCATTTGTCCCATATAACTTGCATTAGAAGGATGATATGAAACTCAAAATCAACTTTTCTTACAGTAGTCAATAGGATTAGCACACAAGCAAGATCAATTTTGCAGCATATGCCAATACATAACAGACGGCTCAAAAGAAAAATATCACAGAGTACTCTGCAGACCCATGCTGCTCAACTACTGAGCAACACCTTAATCTTACGCTCATCCAGAAAATGCTAAATTATGTTTAAATGGTAAATTAGTACACAAAACAGCACATCTCATGGTGGTGGAAACTGGAAAACCAGCTTGTCGACCAGTTCCTTTCCACTTTGTATAAAATTTTAATTGTGGCAAGGTAGCAAACTGTAGTTATTATTATGAAAGAAAAGAAGTTCTATTTTGGGTCTACCAGAATGCAAGGGGTCCTGGGAGATAGGAGGCCGGCTTCAATTTAGATCCACCGCTATTGGGATTTCGGCTGGGTCTTTGCAGGGAGGAGGTTCTTCTCTTGGGTTTTTGTGTCCTGGCTATGCTCAAACTCAGAACATATTCCCACCATACTGTAGTGACTAGTGCAGTGTGCTGGGTTAAGCCTGTTACAGGGCTGAGCCATGGGTTTGTATGGAGACCATGTCTATTTCTACTGTTTAAAGTGGTGGTCTCTCTCCAGCTGCAGGAATAGGACTTAGTCCCCCAACACCGGCCAAAAATAAACGTAAAGGGCTCTGTTTTGAGACCACCAGAGGTTTTCGGGATCAACAATCTAGTAAGGCCTTGCCCAATTCCAAGTCCAGAATGCAAATTTCCTAATTGCTGTTTTCCAGCCAAAATGTTCGACAATTGTGTTTGTCCTTCATTTCTCAGTTAGCAACATACTTCATCTATAGAGGACGCATACAGCCAACATCAAACACCAAAGTAGGGTCTCACATATAGAAGTGAACAACATAAGCTACGTAAACTCCGAAGTCATCAAGTGATCCAAACATGAATGACAGATTAAGGTAGGTCAGCTTAGCAACCAAGCACAGCATTTCAATCATTCAGCTGCAAGCATGTTGAGCTCACTGATTTCATGCTCTATAATCAAGTCTCCAAACCCAGTTGTTGGACTCTATAATCAAGTCTCCACACCCAGTTGTTGGACTCTAGAGTGTTTTAACAGTGGTAATTGTAACAAAATGAAAAGTCCAAGTGAAACAGATTTAAAGCATAGGAAAACAATGCAAACAATACAACAAGCTGACCTGGAAGAAGACAGCTTCTCCATGGTTGCAATTAGCACAACGAACAGACTTGGTACGAGGAAGAGTTGGATCCGCAGCTACATCTTGTAAGACCTGAGTGCGTTCTCCAGCAGCATGATGTATCTCATTTCTATACACACAATTGTTGTCAGCAACCTCCTGCACAACATTGAGGTTTTTTAGATACGGAACAACCCAGCGCAGAATAACATTGGTAAAGAAACACATAAATCTTCAATTTAGACAGCATATATCTCTTATCTAGTCAACATAAATACCAAATTATGGCAAGAGAGAACTCATGCCTTTTCCACATAGCAAACACTGCCAATACTAAAAAACAGCCGGGGGGGGAGGGGGCCACAGGGATCAGGAGGCAATTAAGCAAAAGATGAACCCCTCTAGCCGCTAGCAGTCACAGTGACGCAAACTAATAACAATAATGGCAACCACAAATAACAATAGATTTTCTTTTGACTAAATCAAATATAATGAATTTATCTGTCTGTGCTTGTAGGTATAATCTTCAAGAGTAAGGGCGCCTACATTTGGATCTCTCTAAACCCGCTAAAGAGGGACCCACATTGGGGGTAGTGGTGTTAAATTTGAATACACTATGTTACATGAGGTGTTAAGAACCACGTTTTGCTCCAGCATAACTTTTCCATTGGCAGTGACCCATAATCTTGGTTCTTCTTAGAAGCAAACTTAAGCAATGAAAAACACAGAAGTGGAAGAAGAACTTATGAAACTCAATGCCTTCTTTGCTATTAGAGAGATTACAAAATACAAACACAGCAACAGATAAAAGGGATCACCAAAAATGCAACATAACCATATTTGACAATCCCAAAACCCTAAACCCCAATAAACAGAGCTACTCAACAGTTAAAAATAAGAGGGAGACAAACCTGATGATCGCAGTTGCGACAAGCATAGAGGAGAATCTTGTGTTCTCTGTCCTCCTTTGGGTACAAAATGTTGTTGCTGTTCAATTGCATACCCAAATCAAAATTACACAAAACCCATGAAATCATTCGAATTTCAGCCCCAAAAAAATCAACTTTTTTGCTGGAAAAATGTGGGCATGATAGTATCAATGCATACAACGAGTAGAAGCTGACAATTTGTGAAATCTTTATCGAATTTTGAAAAATTTTTAAGCAAAAATCAGAGAAGTGCGGAGAGAGAGCTGACCATTCACGGCAAAATTTCATGGTACTCATCTTGAATGATGCAGCAAGCTCGAATTTAGAGCGAAATCTAGAGGGAAAAAGCACGGATTTTGGGAGATTCAACTACGACAAAGGATTCCTTGCCCCAATTTCTCACAGAAATTAGCCACAACACTCTGAATAGCAACCCGAGCGAAGGCTACGATATTTTAAATATTTAGTAACAGACTAGTCCTTGGCCTTTCATTTTACCTTTTTTGTTTTGTTTTGTTTTGTTTTGTTTTTTGTTTACAGGCTAAAGCCTATCGTATCGATCAAGAAAAAATATCAATTATTGTCCCGTATTATACCGAATAATATCACTTTGTACCATCAAATATCGAACAATATCAGTATTTTTGGTTAAATACTACCTGATATACTAAGGGTGTGTTTGGTAGGGGGAAAAATTATTTTCCATGAAAAATATTTTCCTAAGAAAAATGATTTTCCATTTACATTTTCAGCTGTTTGGTAGAATGGAAAATCATTTTCTTTCCACTTCATTTTTTGCTATTTGATAGAATGAACCCCCGCCCTCACTTCATTTCTTTTTACCATCACCCCCTCCCCTACTCACTGCTCTGACCCGACCTAACCAATGAATTATATTTCTCTCTCATCTTCAAAATCGAACCCAAAATATTAGTAAGAAATATACCCAATAATAAACTCAGAAAAAGATAGAGTCAACATTATTGAATCTCAATTTTATCACTATTTTCAAGGATTACCCAGTTGACTTTGAGTGATATTAAATTCAGATTTAAAAAAATGGCAAACGGGGAGACGGTGAATGTCTCAGATTGCGAAGTTCTCAAAAGGGTAACGGTAACAAGGTTAGAGAACTGAAGAAATAATTGCAGATATTGACGATGGAAGTCATCAATGAAGATGGTGAACATGAAGAAGAGGGGAAGAATGAGAGACAAAATGAGAGTGAAAATAGAGTGATTTTAGGCACAATCAAAAGAAAATAGAACGAGAGACAAAATTGGGAAGCGAAAATTGGGTTTGGAAAATCATTTTCCCTACTTTTTCAAGGGAAAACAATTTCTTTCAAATGGGGTAAAATGATTTTCCCCTAAAAATGATCTTCCCCTCCTTGTTTTACCAAACAACATAAAATGAAAAAATCATTTTTCGGGAAAATAATTTCCCCCCTACCAAACACACCCTAAAATTTCAAATTTTTAATTTTTTTTGAAATTCAACACAGTGCAAGCTTAATACAATGGTACATAAATACGGTATAACTCGTTCCAGTGAAAAAATAGTACGATAACCAATACGATATTCATAACTTTGGTTACAATGGTGATACAATATAATTACAATAAAATAGGGGAGTAAGGAATCGCGCCTAAGACTTAATATATTCCGAACCTCAGTTTTAACTACTATGCTAAGAGCTCATTGGTTTTCACCTGTTTTCTTATAAATGAAGGCTATAGATTTTTCTTTCAACAGCCTGTCTTAGTGAGTTTAGGACTTATTATTTTCAGCTTATCATAAGTAATAACTTATTATGGATTAATGTTGAAGAAAGTTAATAAGTATTGATCAGTGCTCTTGAGTGTTGATCCATGCTGCTGAGTGCATTGAATCGATGCCAAAATTTATAATTAAAAAATGTGACTAAGTATGTATTAACTAATTCAGATGAGCATTGATTAGTATGATCGGGTTGAATACTGATCATAAATAATAATGATGAATTAAAAAGAATATATTGTGTTAAGTTCGACTTAACTAGGCGAAAGAAAAAGAAGGAATGAGTTAATCCAAATTCCAAGCACAAGGCTTATTCCATTTACATGAAAGCGATTCCTTATTTGAGGAGGTATTTGCTTCCTTCCGAGATTGAATTAGGGGAGGGCGCAATGTATTGTATGCAGATAAAACATGGGTCTTTTGGCCCCGGCATGGACGAATTTAATAAAACTCTATAAATCTTCTAAAAAAAAAGTTGTGCCTAGAAGTGAATCGAATCAATTTAGAAAGAAAAAAAATTCAAACTCCAATATGTGCAATTATCAAGCGAGAACCAAAAAGCTTTACTTGAATTCGACTTATCCAAACGTAATTACATCAATACTGAAATTAAGGGAAAAAGGAAAATGAAGAAATGGAAAACAATAGAGCTAATAAATTTTACTACTACTCATAGGTGGTGAGAGGAGAGAAAATGATTATGATGGTGAATTGATGTTCATGAGGTTGATAATGATGGAGGTGAAGAAAAGGATGGAGGAACCAAAAGATGAAGGGGTGGTGATGGCAACAATGGAATTTCTAGTGAGATAGAGAGAGAATTTGGGAAAGTGAAAATATGTTGACTTCGTTTATGTGAGAGGACGAGAGAGAAAGACATTGGAATTGAGAATTGTTTTATTTTTTAAATCAATTTCAATGCTTTATCGGCGTAGCTGCATATTTCATATCAATACTTGGGCCGACTAAATTAATGATGTCCATAACTTTGGGGGCCTTTTTAGGGTTAATTCATATGTATCATCTATTATCCCTTTAAAATAGAGTATTAGAATTTTTCTTGGACCAGGGCTGTCCGTGAACACCACTAAGCAACACATAGATCCGCTCATGAGGATTACTCATTATATTTTTGTTAAAAAAAAATAAATATTAAAGTAAATTCATTTTTTGATAAGGAAAGTGGCTTGATGCAAGGGCAAAAAAAAATCATTTTCTCTCTTTTTTTTTTTTAAAAAAAATCGTAAGTCTTCACTTAATCTTTGCTTTGAGCAATGAGTGTGGCCATACTATTGCTTCCTAAGCCTCAACAAAATTGTGGGTAAAAGCTTAAGATTATTTTCATCCTAAGGCTACATCATGACCCTTTTCGTCTTTGGTTTATCAAGAATTTAAGCCTAATTAACTTTGAAAGTTTATTCTGTTGAAGTGATTGATATTTATCAAGAATAGGATGACACAAAAGTCATTAAATGATTAACCATTAAATTTTATGCAAGTATATCTAATTAGGGGAAATTAGTCTCCTCTCTCATTAAGTTTAGAAAATGCAATAATTTGAGTAGGTTAAAAGTTCCAATAATTGTGAATATTAAGTATACTTTTCACATTTGATTCTATGCTTGAACTTTTTGGTTCTACCTTATTATTTCTATGGGAATGTTCACATTACTAGTCCTAGGATCCAAGTGTCACATTGGATTTCTTTTTTTTATTTTTTTTGGGTGCACTTTGCTAGAAGGATCCAAGTGTATAGTCCTGATCGACCCTCACAAAAAACAACCCTTGTCCTTTAAAAAAAAAAAAAAATTCAAAACTCCATATTTCTACATGAATATCCTGAAACCGAATCCATCATATAATCGCTATTTGGGTCCATGGTATAATCTCGGGATCCAAGTGTACTGGTGTCTACAAGATCACCTTACCTCAATAAATTCAAATCTTCACCATTTTCCTTCTTCGACCCCTTATTTTAAAGACATGTCATATAGTTCTCCCCCTTTTTTTTTTAATCTTTGACAACAATGTGACGTAAATTTGCATAAAATATGAAAAATGACAAATAAAAATTGAAAAAACCTACTTGATGAAGCTAAAACCATTGGGTTAATTTCTCCACCACCACAAAGGTAATATTCTTACATGGGTTTTAATTGACAAATAAATAATATACAAAGTTAATATACAAAATGTAGAAGGATTTTGGTGAATCATTCCTTCCAAGTATGACCACAATTTTGATTGCAGCAAATGTAGCATAATACAAGACCATCTTCTCCTCTAATAGTTGCCTGAAATTTCAACCACCAAAGTACATGTTAGAACTTGAAATACAAGCCACTTTTTGTCATAAAATAATTAGAGAGAACATAAATTTAAAATACAAAGAATGCCATTTTGATTATAAACAAAAACCTTGAAGTACAATTTTTTTATAGAATAATTCAATTAGGGACTTTTGCTCTTATAGAGATAAACCAGCTAAAGTCGTCCAAAAAAGATAAATTTAAAAGATCTCGATAATGGTAAAAAGTGATTAGTAAAATAAGTTGTTAGAAACAGTCAAAACATTAACAGAAATAGACCAGATTATCAAAGGGAGAGTAATTTGGGGGGGGGGGGGGGTGGTTGAGACTCTATTTACCAAAATCAAGTTATCCCTATTTGGCAAACAGTTGTTAGCTATTTGTATTAACTGTTAACTGTTAGCTATTTGAGTTAACTTATTGTATTAACTGTTTGTTGAAAAACTGTTTGATAAAATTAACAATTTCTGATAAAGTTGTAAGACAAAGTTAATTCTTCAAAAACAATCTTCCAAAAAGTTCATGGAATTAGTTTTTTTTCATTTGCTTTTCAGACCCAAAAAGTTCTTTTGAAAAACTTTTCACCAAACACCCAAATTAACTTTGTTACTTGATCAAACAACTAATTTTGATTTAAAAATTGCTCTTTTTGGCCAAAACACTCTTCATAAGCCGTTTGTCAAATAACCCTTTATCAGCTTATAAAGAAATGGAGTTCTCGCAAAATAAATTTTCTTTATTCATAAATTCAAACCCGAAAACTTGCTTATGAAAAATAAGTATTAAACCACTGAAATTAGTCTGCATCGATAAAAAGAGAGAGTAGTTAAAAGAAGAAACCTTATAGTAAATAGCCTCATTATGGTTGCATTTGGGACAACGAACAGATTTGGTGCGAGGAAGAGTTGGATCAGCCAATGCCTCGTGCAGTGTTAGGGAGAGTTCGTATGGAGGTGCGTCTATTTCATGCCTATATACACAATACTTGTCTGCCAGCTCCTGCATGTTATTTTTTTCAATTAATGTTAATTACGTTGTTAATTGAGGTTTAGGATTACTACATTCAATTAGCAATTTCAAAGCTTGCCCTTCTAATGATCGTAGTATAGTATGTGTGGACTGAGAGAGAGAAAGAGAGTACCCAATGATCGCAGTTACGGCAGGCATAGAGGAGAACCCTGCGCTTTTTGTCTTCCTTGGGATACAAAATGTTGTTGCTGTTGCATACATAACAAATTAACAATTTAAAAATTAGTTAGATCAATGACAATGAGGGAACAGAATAGTGTAGGCCTAGTATGCGATACTCTCTCTTTTGTGTTACTGAGCCCAAGATGTTTTGGTGGCTAGCAATATGGAAATCCTGGGCTTGGAACCGACATAAAGTCATGCTTTGGCTTGCTGCTAGGGGATGTCAGGCTACAGGAGATCTGTTGAGGAAGCGAGGTATTCCTGCACAGAATACCTATGTCTTTTGCCTTGTGGATAGTGTCGAGTCCTGTAACCACCTATTCTTCTAGTGTTCGTTCTCAGCATAAGTTTGGAATCAAATTCTGGATTGTTCAGGTCAACCACAAAGGACTTGGACTTTTGCTCATGAGCTTTAGTGGTACACCTCTAAACGCTTTGGTTCTTCGCATACCAGTAAGTGGAGAAGGTCTTTGTTCGTACATAGCATCCAATATGGGCCGTGTGTACGAGGTAGGGGCTTTCATGTTCTTTAATCGACAAGCTTGTACCTCTGTCTTCTTTTGGGATTATTAATGATAATTATTTACCTTTTTTCCAAAATTACAGTAATCCCTTCCAAGAAATTACGGCAATTTTGCTGACTTTTTAGAGCAATTTTGCATGTTAATCACTTGAGACCCTCTAAACCTCAAAACAAAAACAAAAAAATCTACACTATAAATTATTTTTTGTAAAAAATCTTTTTCATACGCCTTAATTAGGATAATTTTTGTGATTCAAGTCCACTTAATAATAAAAAAAAAGCATGACAAAATCACCATTTTCTTTTGGTTTTCTCAGGAGCAGGAGACGAAGAGGAGAGAGAAAGCAGGGACTCACCATTCAGGGCAGAACTTGAACATAGTCATGGTGTCTCCAAATTCAAGTGCTTCTTCTCAGCTCTCTGAATTAGAGGGGCAATATGGACTATAATTTGAGTAAGTGCACCAGAGAACTCCAGGGCAGACAAAATAAAATGATGCGTTGTTTCTATTTCCACTTATATAATACAAAGTTTTTGCTTTCTGATTTTTAGTAACTTTTTTTGGACGAAAGTGCCCCTGTCTTCAGTTGTCTAAACACATCTCACATATTCTACTGGCTTCTACAAATTTGTTCAGATAATATGCAGAAGGTGATATTTGCTCCTGAAGGTTCCATTTCATATTTACTCAGCCGGACTCCTTTGGGTCCATGGTGTGAAGTGGCCAATTGGAAGAACTCTATGTCTTATAGGCCGAAAATAGCTCGATTTTAGTTCATAGTAGATCATAGATCGATTTGTGAAGGTTTTCGTATTGGTCATTTTGTTAAAAATAAATAAATTTGGTTGGTATGAGATCTAAAAGGTTTTAGTGTTTTTACAATTGCTTGTATTCCATAGCTAGTGTTTGTTCCGGTGTTACATATAGATTGATTGGCATTTGTTTTTAGAATAATGATGCATGCAAAAGTTTTTCTAATTGGCATAAAAGATCGAGTTGTATGTTAGTGTAAAATGTATCGTAAGCATAGTTAGAGGTCTTTTTTAATGTTTGGTCTTTGATTCTCCATAAGAATAGAGTTGAGCTATTGTTGACTCATAATAGATAGAGATATCCCATTACGTATTTGTTTCTTCTACAATATCGAATCTAAGACATTGCTTAAACAAGAAAATACCAAATTGTTTGAACCAACTTGTATCAGATGACAAACGGTCACATTTACAACAGTGTCTCTCACTAAGTTGCCATCTATTGCTTCAAAGAAGTAATCACTATCAGCCAACACTTCTAAAACTTCACCTTGAACAGAAACAATTCTCTACAATTGAAGTTAAAGATGCGTGCATGTTGCCCCATCCCGCCAAGGTGAGACCCCAATAGGCCAAACTGAAAAGCACAGCCATTCATCACTCCAATGGAATCCCAGAAAGCAGATTATCAGCAACGGCTGCTCCACTCAGGACAGACTGCACTATTTGCTTGTGGGTCGTAGCATCAGATGTAAGGGCAAGGGTCATGCCTGTCACTGCTCCAGCTACTGCACTGTTCTTCTGCGCCAAAAAAAAAACAACAAAATTAAACTTGCTCTCTCAGGCATGTTGATTTTCTAGTCCAGGTTTGGTTAGTCTGGAGAGACAGGTAGCTTCAGTTCGAGTTTCGGGTTAATATAAGATCAATATCAATGGGCTAAACAAGCGTTTGGATTGGGTTGGATCATTTCTAGCTGGGGTTCATATAACCCCCTCCCCCTTCTATCTTCAGTTTGTCTGATTAGCCACCTTCAGTCTAGTTAGTGCAGGTTTAGATCAATATCAGATACAACAGAGAAATGTAAGAATGATGATTACTCAATCATGAGAACCACTAGCCTCCCTCAGCCCGTAGGTCACACCTGAATACGTCCCTGCAGCTAACCCTGCAAGATTAAGTTGCTGGTCAGCTCTTTAATCCTTTTTTTGTGAAAGTAAGCTATAATTTCTCATACAATTTTTGGGATTTTGAAGGTGCAGACAAAACAAGAAGCAAAACATCAATCAGGGGGCCGAGGTTGTTGATGCCTGTTAACTTATATCACCACATGGAGAACTTAGGCTTCGCATACGAGAAATGGAAGAGATTCAAGGAACAAACCTTGCTTAAAGGATTAATCAAGTAGCTACGTTACGTCTTTCTTTGACTAATTGGAAATTGTGTTAGTGACCATTTTAACACTCAAGTATGGGGAGCACGGTAGAATACTTCCAAAGATTAGTTAGGGAGGCATGTAGGTGTACAAATTGGTCTAATTTCAAATGGGGTCATGATGGGTTGATGAATGTTACAAAAAAATCCAGCATGGATAGGTGTGCTTCCCTACATGCAAGTAATTTTCTCTTGAAATTGGTCACTCTATTTACATAGGTGCTTGCAAGGGTAAGATTGTCCATACATGAATCTCTCCAAACTCCACGAAATAATATTCATCAAGGCAGGTTGTTGTGATTAGGTTTACAATAGGTCAGTCCTACTGCAAGTCAAGGCTGGGTTCCTTATCCTGGATTGACATCGAGTCTAGTTCAGACTTTAGAGGTAGTCGGCAAAGCACATGAAAGCACGCAATTAGGAAGTATTTTCGGAGATCAGATCTTACCACACTGCATTGATTCTTTTCCTTTGCATTTTACCTGGAAACAGTGTCAACATCCATGAGAGAAACATCCATAGGCCGAGTACTGCTATAACGAGAAAGAAAGAAACAAGCTAGCGAGTTACAATACCAAGGCTTCTAAGGACTTTCTGTTCTCCCCCCCCCCCCCTTCTGCAACAAGAATGACCATGAATAGGAAGTTGTTGGGTTTCGTGGCCCAAAATCCAACTATGGCACGGTGGGACCGTGCTATGACAACACGGTCGTGTCAGGACGAAGGAGCGCGAAGACGGAGAAGACAGAAAATTGGCACGAGGGAGCCGTGCCATGTGGCACGGTCATGCCACGCATGGTTTTGTCGGTTCCGATAGTGGCGGCTAGAGTTTGTCACGAAGTGCAATTCCTCCTGGCGGCTAGGTTTCGTCTGTAAAGGTGAAACCCTAGTTTTCTAGACCCTATAAAAGGGGGTCATACCTGTTGTATTCTTCCTACTCATAGTGGATTGTTTTGGTGTTGTCGCCGTCCGTGGTTTTTTCCTGCATTGGATTTTCCACGTTAAATCTCTTGTCTTCTATTTCTGTTTCTGTTATTCTACTTGAATTTCTGAATTTCTAACTCATCCTATCGCTTCCGCTATTGTTGTTGCTCTAATATTTTCTTAACAGAAGTTAACCCAAAATTGCATCCGGAAAACAGATCTCAATGCATAAGCATTCAAGCAGCCACATCCTAAGTCGTAAGTGGTATCAAGGAGATAACTGGTCACACTTGATGCCTTTTTCTGATACCAAACATGTCACTTGGACAGAAGTGTCAAACTATCGCTTGATTGTTGTCAGTTGAAGAAAGCAGGTGCTGTATATGCACTATGATTCATTTGGCTTGGAAGGAAAACATCTGTCTCATTTAGCTGCTTGTTTACATAAACTCATGAAACTGACATGGGGGGGGCGCTAGTTCGCCCCTTCGGTCCACGTGACATGTTTGGTATGAGAAAAAGGCATTAAATGCATTAAAGTCTCATCCCCCCCCCCCCCCCCCCAAAAAAGGCCAAAAAAGGGCCCTCCCTTGCTGTGGTAATTCTGAGCGTGGTACCAACAAACAATGAAAAAATCATAGTATATAAATATACAAGATGACTAAACTAATCAAGTCAACCTGCTTCAGAGCATGCAGAAAATGGGGCACAAAAAGAAATGTAACAACTGAACAAAATCGAGCGTGGAACTATATACCAATACCCATAAGAGGGCTGTGCCGCTCCTGGGCATCAATAGCATCTGTAATAGCATCTGTACTACAGATGAATCAACTCCAGCACCTAGTTCACTTCCATTTTATCAGATGTAAAATTAAAGCGAATCATCCTCACCCGACATATAGTAAATCCAGCTCCTTCCCATTTGGTTGCCATTTTGATTGGCAGCATGGCATTTTATATTTGCATAGCAAGTTCCTGCTTCAAAATATTCGGTACTTCAATTTCTACATTCACACATGTGGCCGATGTGGGAATGTAGCCATGAGAGATGGATCCTTAACTGTGTAACTGAGTTGCCTTATCCACCAAAGAAAAGTAACAGAAAATCTAGCAAATCTACTATTGAGTATTGCTTTTGCTTCCCTCCAAATGTTAGAAATGCCATGCTTTCCTTTAGACATGTTACGCAAAAGCAATAGCAAACGTGCATTCCAAAGTTTCTGGTTGAAGTTGTGATGTCATGCAATTTTAGCCCATTTTGGACATTGCTGTTGTCACATTTACAACCCCCCCCCCCCCTAAAACAAATGAAAAAGAAAAACCCAAAAACAAAAAAAAGAAGAAGAGGGGGCCACCTTCAAGTTCAACAACAATGAAATAAGCCCCATGAGACACGGTCTGGACATCGGCAATCTGTGCATGGAAATTCCATAAATTAAAATGAGTCACCAATACTGGCTTTAATAATAGGACCCTATTACCTCTATGGAGTTCATCTCACAAGAATTTGTGTTGAGATTTCCTCGCCGAATGTTGAGGTTTGTGTTGTGATCAATTCACCTCTTCCTATCTTGATAGAGTTTGTAAGCAGTAATGACTTGTAGTCGAAATGATCCTAGCTAATGTATCTTAGTACATGAGGCTTTTTTATTATTTAGCCCCTCTTATGTTTTCACTTTTCATGTAAACCAACAAATGAGTGTAACCAAGTAGCTGCCTGGCGAACAAGAGCCATCGGACGCATAGCCGTAAGCAAAGGGGTGAAGCTATGTATTGGAAGCGAGGTTGACCAACCCTGCAAACTTTAGTACGATATTTGTAGTCTAAAGGAGTAGGAAAATAAATATAGTAGTAAAAGTACAACCTTGCATGTAATTTCACGTACATATAAGGATAACCATGGACATGTAGGATAACATAACTCAGCATGCAGGAACAAGATCCTCAAGCCACGACTGTCAGAAGCAGGTCAGATTCATCGGTCAAAGAGAAGACGAACAATGCTAACCTAGTTCGAATTTGAATGTGATTGGAAATCAACTTTTGCTGTAGAAATAAACTTGAATCTATCGATCAAATACAGACCGCCATTGCGATTTAATTCAGAATTTGAAAATCAATATTTGTTATTGACTTGAAAATTGTCTGACTAATACTCGACTGCACATTATTGCTTTCTTGGCAGACATACTAGACCAGCTGAAAATGTGATCCCAAATACTATACTGTCGATGTCTGAACATATGGACGTTGAGAGCAAGTAGAACAATTAATGGGGAACACAGAAGAATTGCCATGATGACTAGATTTATAACCCCAGCTACTTCATATTTCACCCTCTCTTCAAATATTGAACCTTCAAAAGGCTACAAATAAGCAAAAGGGATACAAAAGGCAATGTACAAACACACAGCCGACCAGGGGGGGGGGGATACTATCTGAAATCTGTCTTCTGTAGAACCTTACATAGAATATGTTACAACCAAGATGACACAAATTTTGTGACAATTGAGAGACAGGAACTATTCAAATGGGCAAACCATTGGCACCCCAACTCATGTATTACAAGATAAATGTGAGCACAGGGATCGGTTCCAGATACAAACAAAGATTACAACCAGAATATCAGGTTTTACAGATTTCCCTGCACCTTCAACTGTGACAAAAATCACAAGGCAAGGTTTTACAGAGGCAACACCTGCTCAGATCAGATCTACACGCTTGTGAGAGTATCACATCCATCTTCTGCCTATCTCCTCTCACTCTGTACAACCCCCCCCCCCTTCTGGAGGGCGGGGAGCCTGGCTTTTGTGTGTATTCCAATATGAACCACAATTCATAACACCCCTCACCCCCCCCCCCCTTCCGATGGATTGGCTTGTTTGGTGAGGTGGTATTCTCTTTTGAAAACCATTACAACAATTGGCTGTCTAGCGCATGACACATGAAGCAACTGCTAGGCAGGAAAAGAAGGGTCTCCTATATAGTGTATCCCTGGTGGATTTTTGACTCAAGATCCATTCGCCACCATCTCTATTGAGGATTGTGAATGTAAGTGGGAATGGTCTTCCCTTTCTAACTCCCCATTTTCCCGTGTTTTTGTGGACGCTTCTGAACATTTTCAAGATGCAACCTTCTCCTCTTCAGTACCATTTTCCTCACCCATTCTGCGCGTGTCCTGACATTGGCTTTTAACAACTTCAGCTTCTTTCTCTTGATGATTGTCTATGTCTGCACTCTGTGTTGTATTTGACAGATTGGAGGCACTATGTATGATCCTTGCAGCTTTCTCGGTTGGTAGAACTGCCTGGCTAAGGTTTGAACACAAAGAAGCAAACACGCTATCCTTTGATTTAGGACTTCTATCAAGCCGTTGCCTTTTGGCAAGCCCAGGCTGCTCCCTTCAAGCCATTTTTCTTCTGACACCAAGAGATTCTAAAGTACCTTCAGCCCCATCTGAGGCATCCGTCTTTCTTCTAGAACTAAGAGGTGGTTTGTAGTCTTCATCATCCTCATCATCATCATAATCCACAAGACCGCCGGGCCTTGAACTGCAAATCAGCAGGGAACCATTGACAAGTAGACAAATGATAACAGGTGACACAGCAACTACATAGTTGAATATTGTTGGCAAAGCAATTCTACCTGAGTGTCTGGCAGTGTGGAGCAGAACCGTTGGAGGAAACAGAATGGGCTCGCGGTCTTCGGCTTTCTGACACGGAAGCTGATGCTGTATCTTCCTCATCGCTAATCATGAAAAACCAGAAAGATTTAGATATAGATTCTGAATATCAATTCTGCTATCACAGGACACGAATGTAACAAATACCTCTCCTCATTAAAGTAGTCTTCCTCATCTTTGTCCAAACCACGCTCTTCCGCTCGTTTTCTGCAGTTCACGTTAATAACAGATTTTGCCCCAATGCTCTCCAGAGACTGCAGACTCTCAGATTAGACACTAATTCTGCTGAAAACCTAATTCAGAATAACTTGACAAGAATTTGCGAGGAGCACCTGCTCATATCTGACTTTCAAAGACTGCATAGAAGCCAAGTTCCCAAACTTGGCCAACTGACTCCAGAAAGTCTCAACTATATACTTGAGTAGGGGCTTCAGCTTTTCCTGCATGAAACTTCATGACTTAAGGCTAAAATTCAAATGTCTCCACGCTCACCAGCAAGGAAACAGGCTATGCAAAGGAGTAAAAGAAAGACTTCAGCACCTTATGCATGTACCCAAAGAGTCCAAGAACTGCAGAATTGAGCAAGTTATACCGATCAGCATTTTCCACAAACACATCAATGATAGGCTTGAGAAGGTTGCGCTTGATGATGTAACCATTAAGATTTTCATCCTGCCAAAAAGAACAAATGTCAACACTGGATGTCCGCCAGGAGATGCACTTAAACATATCCAGAGGGGCATGGAAAGTGCCAGTTACAATAATAAAAAGCCTACAACATCGCACAGACCAAGTTCACAGCACACAACCACATATGACAGAAATATAGCCACATATGATGGCAACAAAACACTGATCACAGCAGCTCCGCTCATTTTGAATAGCGAATAATATTTAAAATCTGAATCCAGTCAAAATCAGCCTCGATTAGAGCAGACAACTGTGGTGTACAGAAGGATGCAGCGCCCATCACAGTCAGCCATAATCATCTATGCTAATAAGCCACAAAAGCCAACCCCCCCCCCCCCCAAAACAAAATAGACCAACAAAAAAAAAAAAAACAAACAGAAAAAGAGAGTGCAGCAGCACTCCAAAACACAATTTTTCCATTACTTCAATCAAAACAAAATTGCACAAGAAGTGAAAGAGCAGCGAAGAGAGTGTCTATTTGCATGATCTGATATCAGTCCAAAGTCAGTTAACAACAATCAATAGCAGCCATGGGATCAAAATCTAATCGTCAAATTTCATAAATTCTGTGGTACAGAACATGCACCATGTGCACAAGCTAGCCAGTACGTGGAAGTGGAAGTGGAACCACAAGAAACACACAAACAACCAAGGGGGAGCACAAATTCCCCGCACAGACAACATACAAGTATCTAGACATTGGAGCTTCCCATATGGTTCCACCAGCCAAGAAGCGCCGGGGAGTCCCATCAGCAACCACTAGCTAGAATGCCCACACAGATCAGGAGGAACTTCAGATTGATTGTAGTTTCTCCAATACTCTAATGAACTTTGTTAGAAAACTTACCTGATCTTTAATCCTGGATGGTCAATGATGCAATGGAGGTGGTTTTTTCTTTTCATTATTTCATCAGCATCAGTCGCCTGTATTCATTATTAATACTAGCTGGGGGGGGGGGGCACGTGTGTTTTGCATTAAGCTAATATTTTCACTGATACCTTATTAAAATAAAGTGATCATGTCAATCACAAGGGTTCACATTGTTGATGAAATATATTTATTTTTTTGTTAATTATTATTTAGCTCAATTAAAATGTCCATAGAGGTGTAAATTAGAATAAATTTAGGTTTTTTTATGAGTAATAGAACAAATTTAGTCTAGAACTATAAAAAGAAAAAAGGTAGGCGAGCTACTGTATAGTGTTGGGGCACTTTAGGAAATACACTTTTATTTTGTCACCAGTTTTGCGGGAAGATAGGGGATGAGCATTGTACATTTACATGCACAATCAAGGAAGGGGGGATTTCATGCAAAAAGCGAATGGTTAAAATTATCGTTCTGATAAAGCTGAGGGAGCACATGTGACTACCTTAGACTGATTACAGGAAAACGATCATATTGTCAAAAATTAAATGATCATTAATACTAGCTATTGTGGGGTTTTTTTTTTTTTGCATTAAGCTAACTTTTTCATTGATGCCTTATTAAAATAAAATGATCATGTCAATCACAAGGGTTCACATTGTTGCTGAAATATATTTCTTTTTTTTGTTAATTATTATTTAGCTCAATTAAAATGTCCACAGAGATGTAAAATTGAATAAATTTAGGTCTTTTTTTTTTACTCACACTGGGAGGTGGTGGTGGTGGTGTTAGGTTTTTTTTAATCAATAACAGAATAAATTTAGTCTAGAAAGATAAAAAGAAAAGGGTAGGTGAGATAATGTACAGTGTTGGGCCACTTTAGGAAATAACTTTTATTTTGTCACCATTTTTGCGGGAAGATAGGGTATGAGCATTATACATATACACGCAACAATCAAGGAATGGGGTGTTTCACGCAAAAAGCGAATGGTTAAAAATATCATTTTGATAAAGCTGAGGACCTGAGAAGGCACATGTAACTCCCTTAAACTGATCACAAAAAAACGATCATATTGTACAAAAACAACTGGAAGAAGACAAAGGCGAGGGAAGAAAATAGGCATTCTGGACTTTCATCAACTATGAAGACCCAAGGTTACCGAATTTTAGAGGGAAATACTCAAACAGCAAGGCCCAGCTACTTGCCCACCATGTAGATAAGGTAGCAGGCAAAATGACAACCTACACCAGACCAGGCAATATCATTGACCTTGCCGAGGACTCACCAACTAAGCAAAACCCCAAAATTAAAAAATAAAAATAAAAACCACCATTGAGGCCAGGCACAAAAGAAGCACTTCACAACGCAGGTTGCTTCCCTCATTTTATGACCACAAAAAAAAAAAAAAGCAAAAGAAAACCATGCAGGTTGCTTAGCTATGGCAGAGGAATGCGTGCGCGAAACCAAAGCAGATGTTTGACGATAGAAACCTGCATCCCCACAATGCACATATTTATAAGGGGAAAAACATAAAAGAAATAACACTCACATTACGAGAAATAAGAGTGCGGACAAATCTCAAAGCAGCAACTACTACGTATTTTTCTCTTCGATGAGTCAAAAACAAAACTTTGTCCAACAAATTGTTAAGAAAGTTGCACCTGCAGCACATAAGAGAAATACAAGACATCATAAGGAGACTAGTAGTAGCTTTGAGTAAATGGCAAATGTGAGGTGAAGAAGCATACATACTTTATTCTGTATGGATGATGCACAACACAAAAGCACAGCAATTCACAGATGTTCAGTAGAACCTCCGGCTTTGTGTCCTTCACAATAGAATTTCCCACTGTAGGTTTAACAAGACTACTGCCTCCTCCCGGGCGTGAAGACGTTATGACATGAATCAGCTGCCCCAAGTGCCTCTAATAGAAAACCTCAATGATAGTATCTCTCTGCAGCACAACACATGATATAAAACACGATATATCATTACCTGCAAAATAAAACAATAAGCAAACTGAGCATGAGAAAAAACTATACAATCTTACAAGTGAATTTCAGAGGCAAAGAATTTGTGGAAAATTCAGAAAACATTTCCTGACGGGCCAGCACTTGCAATGTGACATATATAAACATAAACTGAACAGCCACACAGACTTCAAAGGCACATTGCTAATAGATTAATACATAAAAAATTGCGCATTACTCTTGTAAATGTTCCAAACTCAGGACAACAGGGTCACAAATGACTTTGTTCAGAACATAATAACTCCAACGGCATAAGCAATTCAAATAACTGTGGGCCCTTTTATAGTAAACCCATGCTAAAACCATCATCCTGTATTTTAATGACCAACCGCAGCTTCTGCCATTGAATTAGAACGGAAGCCTTTGTATTGCAAAAACTGATGAACATAAATCAACCATGGGGAGCACTGCAAATAGTGCTCCCCAAAGAGAGATGAGTAGTCTAGACTCTCGAGTTCCATCACCATTTCAGGCTCAGAAATTGATAAAGTCCATACATGGCCCAGAAGAAGCACTAACAGAGGCAATTTAAAGAATATAATCAGAAAATTTGCCCCAAAATCCGTCATGATAGGAAACGCAGTACATATTCAAGAAAAAGCCATATGATACATCTCTAGAAAGCATGTCATATAGAAGGAAAATATTTCCCAGAAAGGATTATCTGTTTAGCTATTCCTCAATTGTATCCAATCCACTCAACACAGAACATCCACTTTTCTAGACATGGACACCCAAGGAAAAATCCGGATATGAACAATCTTTTGGCTGTTTGCTACACACAATCAAGGATCCTTACATATAGGGATTGTGAGAGTGCTTTTATGCTCACATATTACAATGCCTCCAAGTGGAATATAAGAATCACACTGAGAGGCAATTGATAAATTCTGATATGTGATCTGCACTGAATTCAGTTTAACCAAAGCATAATAGATAAGAAAGCGAATGTGGCATATATACCTGCGACCCTGATAGCGTGTATGAATCTAACAGAGTGCGGAGAATCTCAAGAAATTGGCAATGCATGTCATCCCCAAAATCTGTAAGCATACCTTGAACCTGAAGTGACAAAGGAAGTTACCATTTATCAGCTAATTCATTCTGAATTCAGAACAGCAGCGGCATATATCTTTTTTAATATTTAAATACGGAAAATTGGATATATATCATATATATTACGATCAAAAGGAAAAAGGATGCACAGCTTACAAAGAGCCATATACTTTCAAAATATAACTGTCCACAGAATCAACCACGTCGACAGAGGAAGAGCAAAGTTCCCATTATCACAAAAATAGAAGACTAGAACTATCCACATAGCATCAGAATTCTTTTTAATAACATGAAAGTTTGCTGCATAGATAAGGGCAATAATAAACAATATTAGCAGGAATGCAGTTCAGAAACATCTATTAACACCAACTGTCCCCGCCCCCCAACTTCTCCTTTTTCTTTTTCCATGGTTGCACAGGGAGGCGGGTGATAATGCTCTTCTTCATTCCCTTAACATTTTTTTCTGTCTCCTCACCTGCCTCTATCACCTGGTCACGTTGTCCTTTTTTCATAAATCACTAAAAACGCAATTCTGCAATTTTGATCCCCCTGTATGGAAAATCAGAGGCTAAATCTAACAATGGTATCACGGTCATTTTGATGCATGTGCACTTCTAATATTCCCAGCAAGTTTCAACTTCATACATTAACAGGTATTACATATTCCTATTTCATTGTAACATGACTGCCATTCAAAACACACCTAATGTGGTAATGAGCAACCAAGGGGTCCAGCCTATCATTCAACGGACACAACGATCTGTCCCAGCTTTTAGAAATGTGTGGCCAATGTCACAATGGTGCCACATCCAGTCACAAATGGATGTGCCATGAAGTGAGAGCATCAGAACAAAATTCTGTAAACAAAGAGAGCTGGATTCTCTTGAACAAGGGGAAAACCTATGCCAGAAGTGGTTCCTGCAGAACAGTTTCCAAGACAGTTCTAACAATAAGATGATTGATGCTTCCCCCGATAAGATGAAGCATTTCCGACTTCAGTACCACAATAAATGTCCTGATTTTCCAGCTCTCACAGGGCCACACACGCTTGCAAGCATGATGCTAGAAGGGAAGGCTTGATAGCAAAGGCAAGTACAACCCATGGATGGCCATAGGTCCCTCCGTCCACACTCTGCCAGCTGCAGGAATCTAATGTCCACTAGTCAAGTTGAACGAACAGGATAATTATGTCCTTGTAAGTTCCCTTGGGGGTGCGAGGTTAGCAACCAGCAGCCACCGGGAGGGGGGGGCCGAGGGATAATCAAGGCAGTGTCAAATCTCAATGTCTGAGAGGCCCCTCGTGTGCAAACACACACCATGGCTGGCCAAAGGTCCCTACATCCATTGTCCTCCAGGAAGTCAAGTCTACCAGTAAGTTCAACAAAAAGAATATCTGGAATGGCCTCCTCAAGATGTTTTATCAACATGGAATATTGACATGGATGGCAGAATACATGCCATAAGCAGGTGCGGGTTCCAACATTCATTGTCCCGCAGAAAGGTGTCATAAAAATCCAACAAACTTGAGCGAACAGGATAGTACTTGATAAAAAGCACAATGGCTGAAAATCCACGATGATGAATCTGGAACACAAGAGGCCTAGCATGACTCCCAGCTTCTCATACTGGAAGGTTTATAACCCCAAGGAAAGCAGGAAGATGAGTCCAGGATTGTGGACTAGGCATGCAACACTCACACAGTCACCCTCATTAGGCAATGAGACATATTCAAGTAAAAACCAGTATACTACACCAATAGTCAACCAAGAGTAGTTGATTCAGGTTGATATATAGGAACATGTTAAGAACGTATAATAGACAAAGTAAATGTTAGAACACAATGCCCATATGCTAATACACAGAAAATAGAATGAAGTCAGTCTTTTGAAACTTGAGTCACCATGAGAGGCGGGTACACAACTATGGGGTCAATCCCAAGAAGCAACCTCTAGCAACGGGGAATTAGGCAACCATATTTGGGAGAGTAGTACTGCTTTGACAAGCCATATGGGTAGCCAGGCATTTGGATTTAGAATCAGAAAAATTATAGATAGGAACAACTAGAAAGCCTAACATAGTTAAGGATGGATAGGACTCAAAAGACTGAAAAGAGATTTAAACTAGAGAGACACTGCCACACTGCAGCCTAAGACCCTAGCCAAACTATCCAAAAAATTAGCGCACAGAACCACTTTGATGACTTCATATGATAAATTGAATGGTCAGCGACATTTCTCTTCATTATATTCTTAGTTTAAAAAAGCCCGCTTGAGGCACGCCTAGGCGCGCCTCGGCATGAGGCTACCGAGTCAGCGCCTCGAAGGGGATGAGGTGCGCCTCAAGGATGTGAGACCATATCTTCCCCTTTTTTCTTCTTTTTCTTAGCCTTGCCTTTACCTTTTTTCTTCTTTTCCTTCCTTGTGTGCTAAAAGGTGAGCTAAACTTGTACCGTAAGTACATGCATTGGGGAACTGCGATGATAAAATAACATATGTTAAGGTTATTTGCTATCTTAGTAGTCATATTGATGTCTAATCACATTTTTAATGCATTTATGTAACTTGTTTCTGCAAAATATGCTTTGTGAAATATGAAATACTTTTAAAAACTTTTGCATAGAAGTGTGTCTCGCGTCCATGATGTGTGCGCCTTTGCCTCGCGCTTTGCGCCTCACGCCTTAGGACCCTATGCGCCTCAGTGCGCCTTGCACTTTTTAAAACTACGATTACAGTGCCTGCAATCACAAATGAAACGGCAGTCTCTACCCAGGGATGGATTTGGTAGAATGAAAGCTATTCTGGACAGAAGAGACATGAAGAACTATGGAGACAGCAAACACAATATAATGCAGAAAAACCAGACAGCATATTCAGAAAAGACTTTGCAACTATGACATGTACCTTAGATACATGGCAACGCCAAAAACAACTTTAAATGTTGAGAAACTTAGCGCTCTAGAACCTATTTGATCTTATTTCCTTATGGTACACAACTGTATATCTTCATCAGTGAGGACCACCAAGTTAGCCTCTTCATCAGCAGTCAGCACGCAAGTGGAAAAATAAATTGAAAACAATAATGGTGCTTATCATTCTCAAGTTGGCATATAGTGGTAGATCCATTCTTATTGGAATATGCTCACAATATTTTAGGAAATTAACTTTCTCCAGTGCATCATGTCAACAATCAGCTACGTGATTGTGAACTCAAAGGAGCATTAAATCCACATATTCAGCAGACACAAGTCTTTAGGACTGCATACCAGAAGACCGAGAAGCTGAGTCCCTTCAGGACGAACAACATAAGAACGCAAAAGGTTTGGATCTTGATTCAAGAAAAGTATAAGGCTATCTGCCCTGCATCCATCAGAAAGATTTGTCAATGCTGATTCAGAGAAAATAATTTCATACATGACATGGAATTTTTTTTCATACAGGAAACCAATAAAAAAAAGCTTATCGTAACCAAATCACTAAAAATGAGCACAGGAAACAAATTTCAGAAGACATCCCACTCCACAATCTGAAACATCCCATGTGTGTGCAATGATCAAGTGACAAAATTCCATAAAAACGGAACTTTGACACTGATTTTGGTCTATGAATATTGACTTAACTAATCATAGCATGAGACAAGATGTAAGATTTTCATGGTGAACAGTATAGGAACTAAAAGACTGACGACATCACTACCCAGTTAACACAAGCCGCTTGTCTTCAATCTGCAAAATGTCACTGATGATGTCGAAAAGGCCTTCATTCACAAGATCCCTTCCCAATCTAAAGAGTCAATTCAATCTGGAGACCAAATGAGACAAATGAGTCAATTCAAAAGTAATGTACCTAAAGAGTCAATGCCGCTGCCCAATCTGGAGACTCTTGCTCAAACTGCAGAACTCATGGAAAAAGTATACCTAAATTCATAACAGAAGAGTAAATTAAATGAAGGCATTAATTTTTGACAATGCCCTCACCTCCCACCAATATTACCAACAAAAAATAATCCAGCTTCTCTAAGTTCAGGGACATGGCCATGGAAGTAATTAGCTGGTGACACTGTTGAAAATGAGAGAGAATAGAACTGTCTTCAGGAGCCAAAGATTACCAATTTTTTCCTCGATTCCGCCGAAATGCTGGACGATATCAACCTCAAAAACAACTCTTGAATGAAAGTACTGTCTTCCTTCAATAAAGATACCACCTGCAAAAAGAAATCCAGCTAGTACCAACAATGAAGAAAAAAAGAAAGACAAATGCATAATAAACATGTACAATTAAAAACGATAACTTACGACACCATTATTTGCATGCATCATAGAATTCAGACTTGCAACAGTTGCATCATGCAACGCTCTGGGCCAGATCACGTCCTAACAGAAATTTACAAAGTAATCTAAGATTCTTTTGGGTGACATATATAGCACAGCAAAGAACCAAGAATGGAACATGCAAAAGTCAACCCGCAAATAACCAATTCTGTATGTCTGGTGAATCTTTGACAAAATCATGGGATCTTTGATTGGTATAGCCTACACAATTAAAATTATACTCAGAAAAATGTATGAAATAGGTTTAACTCTGAAGTCCAAAGAGAGATAATTGAGGAGGGCTGTATCTTGCACATGTCCTGGCTACACAATCCAACTTCAAAAAAGAAAGAGGAAAGAACAACTTAGAGATACTTACCTCCTTAAAAACCACATGTTCCTTCAAAAAATCACGATGTCGAACATGAGAACCCTCAGGATCATTTACAAACAGAACCTACTGGAATAAGTGATAAGTGACCAACCCAGGAATTAGAAGACAGGGGTGCCCATCAAGTTAAAAGATATCAACAGTCTCAAAAAGGTAAGACTGCATGCAATATACATATATAGACACACACACACACGCACGCGCGCGCGCGCACACACCCACACACACACACGCACACACACACACACACACATATATATTAAGGGGGGTGGGAATTTTCTGACCCATTTACAAAAAAATTTTGTTTTATTATGGTAATTTACTTCCTTGTCCATTTGCTTTTTATTTTAGTTTTTACGCTAAATTACTCCTTTGTCCTTTTTCCTTTTTAATTTCTTTTTAGTTTTATTCGTTTTCTTCGTCGGTGTAATAAATTATCTGTGAGTCATTAATATTCATGTTTGGTTGATGCGAAACAGTATATTCAAAGGTGAGTTCTAATAAAGCTATATTATCTCTTGTTAAATTCATAGTAATCGGATGAACGCTGTCTGGTAGAGTGATCAGATAATTTAATCTAGTTTTACAGTGATTTAATAAATTTTGTCTCGTACTTCTTGTTATACAGTCAAAAGATCTAAGGAAATCCTAAGCTCGATCTTGTGTATAATATCTTAGGTTTGGTAGATTAAAGCTTTGTCCAGCTAGATGAT